>JAHXMU010000203.1:1216684-1248005 GCA_019455685.1 Philornis downsi
ATCATTTTGAGGTAGATTTCGACCAATTTTTCGCACATTTCGGGCGGTATCTCGGCGAAAACTTGTAGCTTTCAAATGCTTCAACGTTTGGGGATTAGCCGCGTAAACACGGTCTTTCACGTAGCCCTGCAAAAAAGTCTAACGGTTAACGTTATATTGCATGACCTTGTGAACATTGACGTCGCCAAAACGTGAAATTTTTTTCTGGAAACTTTTTTCTGGAAACTTTTTTCTGGAAACTTTTTATGCAATGAAGCCAAAATCGGTCGTATTATGTGTCTCGTGGCATCGTGTTGTTAAAAGCGCATATCATATCAGTTCATGGTTTACAATTTCAGGAATACAAGTCGGTTATCATACGGCCATAGCGCTCTGAATAGACGGTAACAAATCTTTCAGCACCATTTCGAAAAAACACGCCCTAATGACGCCTCCAGACCATAATGCGCATCAAACAGCCACTTTTCCAGGATTCAAGGATTCACTTCTAGGTTCTCTGAGCCCCATATGCGACAAATTCGCTTGTTGACCTAACCACTGGATGAGAAATAAGCTTCAACGCTGAAGAAAATTTTGTTCGAAAAACCGGCATTGAAAGCCGGTTGCTGTAGCACCCAATCAGCATGTCTACGGTGTTGCGAATGGTCAGCTGAGTTTAATTGTTACGTGGGTTGGATTCCATATGAATGGAAATGCAAATCCAAATGTAAATTACGCCATAATGAGCCATAAGGTAATCCTAAATGCTGAGAACGCCGTGAAATCGGAAAATCTGGGTTATCCGCCACACTGTCACTAATAGAAACAATATTTTCAGCATACATTTTTAGCGTACATTGAGATGATGCAGAGACCACATCCCTAATACTTCCAGTCTCTTCAAACTTCTTTATAATCTTGTCACAGTAGGTCGATTACGACGACCGTAATCACCCCGTTATGCAGGAAAAGTACCCACATTTGAATCACCACTTTTGTAGTAAATCTTAAGTATTCCATCCATCCATATTCGTAAATGGCAAAACTTTCACTAAATATATAACACATCGGATGACAGGTATTTAATAGCTGACCACCCTGCCAGACTGCTGGGTTTTAAGCCACTAAATGCATAACTTTACATAACAAATCAATTTCGATGCCGAACCATCGCTCAAATTCAGCCGAATCTATGCAGCTGTTCTTTGAAAATTGCACCTCTCTAATCCATGGCACGAAGTTGCGGCGTGCATTTAAACGATGATATATTTCATACATATTGGTATGCTTTGCTTCTTTTGCTCCATTTCGACATCGGACCGCCTTTTTCAGAAAGCCTTCATATGAAGAGAAATCGTTTTTGAAACGACTACTTATATTACGTTCATCCGATGGTGGATGGACCACGTATCGCTTATTCGTAACAAAGGTTTCGGCCGAATCTATGGAGCCTGTCCAAATTTCTGCCTGCCCTCTTATTTTTGTTAAATTTTTCACTTCTTGGATTTTCTATCTTTTTCTCGTTTCGATTTGTTAAATATTTATTGCAGCATTTGCCCTTACGTACTGTATGAACCAAACAGCAAAAGAAAATCAAAGAAGGCCTTAATATGAGGAATTCAATTTACAATTAAGTTGCCACAATATAAGAGAAGCTGGTGTTGAAGCAGTTCTAAGAGCCGAAACATATTTTCAAAATTTTGTTGAGGAGATTTGAAGTTTATTTTCTTACGTAAAATTTAACTTATCAACATTTCCCTTTATGATGCTTTATTCTCGTATATTACATATATTTAAACTACGATCAATTAAAATTTGGTCAGTATGTTTGGTGAGCTGCAAACACGAAAAAAATTATATCCAAATATTCTACATAGAAAGCTTTTACAGGAGAATTTTATGCTAGAATGCTTATTTTCAGTTGCAGTACCTTACAGTTAATCTTGATGCTTTTATTAATTACGTCTTTGTTTCGGGTATAAAATCTGACAGCTAATACTCGTATATATTTCTTTCCAACATAGTACATATTTTTAATAATTAAAATTTCTACTACAATTGGCTGAATTTGTGAGCTTTAGATAAATGATCAAAGACGATATTAATAATAATTTCAGCATGTTGCGAAATCAATTAATTAATGTGTTTAAAATCATATCTGATATCGTAATGAAAACAAAATACGGATGAAATCCTTTTAATGATTGTTTTTTTTTTTTTATTGGTATATGTATATATATTGGTATTATTTTCGATGTGTATAATTACAGTTTCCCAGCAGCTTCCTTTCGGTTGATTTCATATATCCCAGTTGTTAAGTAGCTTAAGAGCAAATGTTTGTCTTTTCCTCTACTGCGGGGAATGCAGTTTGTCCTGAATGTATTGGGATGGAATAATTTCATTGTCCACTGCAATTTGCGAAAAATAAATCCAGAATCTTTTTTCATCCTACACTTTCTGTGTTACCAATTATATTGGCATGTCATCCATTGCCGTTTATCAAAGACAAACACTAAATGATTTAACATTGCGTTGCTATCGCCTTTCACATCTGATAAAACATAATTTATCCTTTCTATGTCTTTATACCTTTACCCGAAGGAACGAAGGAAAATATAATTTGATAACCCAGCTACATTTGAAAATGTACGAAGCGCCTAATGTACCCAGTATCTTCTGACTGAAAATATTTCATTACTTTTCAAGCCTGTTTAGCGATGTCCGTCTCGTGAATTTTTCTTAAAACATGACAAAGTCCAATAAATTGCTATATCGTAGCCAGGAATTATAAATGGGCTATAAGGATGAAACCTTTCTGGTACGGGTGATTTGGCTGAGGGTGAAGCATAGTATGATGATAGTTTTTGCATTTTCGACAAGTATTCCTTGAATGACATCTTCTGAAAGTGTGGCTTTTGGCAAGGCAGTTTGTCCAATAGTCGAATTTTTGCACAACTCTGGTTCTTTCTTTCGAGTCCATAGCGATAAATTTGGAACGGAATCTCAGGGAATGGAATTTCAGACAAAGTTTGCATCTGTAAACTCCCCTCATGCGGCTTAGGCTATGACTGGATCTGGAAGCATATAAAATACGGATAGTTAATAGGATTCAAGTCCCTCCAGATGGTGAGGAACTGGTAGAACCGAAATTAAAGTTGATTGTTAATTATTTAATTTTGTGGTACTGGATCGTATTCATTACATGGCAAATAGCAAAGTTTGACAATTGGGCGCATTATAATACCAGTGGATGTCCGTATTTCCGCTACACGAACTTTACCATCGATTCCATAATGAGGGTTTTCAACTCTCCCCATACGCCATTCACTAGAGGGCAACATGTCGTCTATTATAACCACAAAATCACCAGTTTTGAGGTTGGAAGTGGAATTTTTCCACTTATGGCATTTGTGAAAGGATTTGAGGTAGTCCTCTTTCCATCGCACAGCAAAATCGTGATTGATGGTATTGCTAGCATGGGTGCACCTCTGAGAAAATGACCAGGCGTTAAAGCCGTTAGATCATTGGGATCATCCGACATTGCGGAGATTGGGCGCGAGTTTAGTACGCCTTCTATTCGAGCGAGTACTGTCGCAAATTGCTCGAATGAAAATTTATCAGAACCAGCAATTCTTTTTAAGTGAAATTTGAAGCTTTTTACAGCGGCCTCCCATAGACCGCCCATATGAGGTGCGTGTGGGGGAATGAAGCTCCATTGAAAACCGTGTGCGGCATACTTCTGTGAAATCTCGGTTGAAGGCGCTTTTAGAAAATGTCCAAACTCTCTGCGCAAAGATCTGCTAGATCCAATGAAGTTTCTACCATTATTAGTAACTACCTTATGAGGTAGCCCTCGTCTTCCAACGAAACGAGCGAATGGGGCTTCAAATGCAGGAAAGGGCAATTCGGAACACACTTTGAGATGAATAGCTTTTGTCGAGAAGCACACGAAGGCGCTTACGTAACCCTTTATAAGACGAGCTTGACGTACTGGGGAACTTTTTAGTTCAAAAGGACCGGCAAAGTCAATGCCGGTTGTGTGAAATGGTGGCGTGAATGTGCATCTATCTGTAGGCAATGGAGCCATTAATTTGTTTAAATATGGTAAAGATTTTGTATTTGTGCACAAAACTTTTTACTTTGCGTTTGGATGGGGAATATAAAATTCCGTTTGCACCATTCGACACATGAGATTACAGTCCGCATGTGCGAGATAAAGATGCAGATGAGTAAGGTGCAGGTAGCAAAATCTGGAGTTGTTTGGCAGTATAATCGGATGACGTTCATTATACGTTTAGAACGTCATGGGAATTCACGAAAGGATTTAAAGTTTCTATTGAATTTTTATCAGAAATTGGCTCAGGTTTAGAGAGAGCTTTGCATTCCTCTTTATAATGCTGCGATTGTGCTAAGGCTATTAATCTATTTTTAACGAATAAAATTTCCTTACATGTTACATCTTTGGTTTCAAATTTGTAATTGGACTTTTGCAAACTATGGGTTTGATGAAAAAATCGAAATACGTATAATAAAAATTTCAAAGCTTTAGCATAAGATGAAAACGGAGCAAAATGTCTAGTTCGAGTACAGTGACCTGTAAAGATTGCACTGCATTTTGTCCTTCTGGAGGAAACAATGGATTTCTTTCTGGCCAGGTTGTATCGGAATTAGCTGTCTAAGCAGGTCCTTTCCACCATAGGGAACTGTGCGCAAAGTCTTGAGGTTTACAGCCTCTGTGTTGGCACATGACGCCAGATGGCCTTTGGTACTATCCCATGTATCTGAGCTGTTCGATTCGCAAAATATGTTTCCCAAGTTCGTGGTGGTTTCGATAACCAACCTGGAACTATTAAGGCATCCGTCCATAGAAATGTTTCAGTTATTCTGATCTTTTGGCAAGTAAAACAGCCCCATTTAATTCTAAGCGGGGCAAACATATCGACTCAAGTGGAACTAC
This sequence comes from Philornis downsi, assembly GCA_019455685.1. Classification (NCBI taxonomy): domain Eukaryota; kingdom Metazoa; phylum Arthropoda; class Insecta; order Diptera; family Muscidae; genus Philornis; species Philornis downsi. Next base: position 1,221,621 of record JAHXMU010000203.1, read on the forward strand.
TTTGCTTTTGGCTATAAACAAGTTTGAGAAAACGACTGATTGAGGAGTTTGACATCTTATCTTCTATCTTATGTAGACACAGACGCAATAAACTTCCTTGGAAGCATCGCAAAATCCATGAAGTTGTATGAGATCTACGGGCGTATACTCGATCCAACGCGGAATGTTAATGGTATTAATGTAAGGGAGATCGTTTAGGAAATTATTCCAGGTGTTATTAGAATCTGCACTAATCTCATTATTCCAACCAGAACCTCCTAACCAATTTTGATGCAGCAAAAGCTTTGCTCTAATGATAATGGAGGTTATCCAGCCTAGTGATCGTATAGATGGGCTACTGATGATAGAATCTTTTGTTTGTTTACCTTTAATTCATTCTTTATATTCGGACAAGTATAAGAAAAAGAATCAGTTAGGGCGTTCCATGTTAAACCAGGAGTCTTAACTGAACTAGTTTCGTAAAAGCGTAAAAAATCCTTATCATACAAATCTTCCGGAGCTAAGTGAGTTATAAAAGAGGGATCATTTGATGTAATCTTTTTTAAAGGAAAGCCAGCAGAGTTTAAAAGAGCTTTAAGTTGTTTTTGCTTCTTGACTGTTTCCTCAATTGAGAATCCACCCGAAAGAATGTCATCAACATATGTTTCGCTGCGAGTTATCGAAGCTCCTAGTGGGTATTCAAGTTCTGAATCTGATGCCAACTGCAGCAATGTTCGTGTTGCGAGAAAGGGGGCGCAATTGATACCAAATGTTACAGTTGCTAGCTGATAATCTTGGATTGGGCTAGTTCTATTCCCTTGATGTAAAATGCGTTGGTAAGATCTGTCAATGGTTTCACGATCATTAAGTGAAAACCCGGTTTTAGTCTTACGAAACCGTTGAAAACTACTTGAACCTCCGTCGAATTATGCTCTGGTCGTACTACTGCATGATGTGGGAGGTAGAATGTACTGTATTTATTATTTGTGGAAATCTTCATTGGTGATGTTTCCTCCATGTGACCAAGGTCGGGGTATTCATTTAACACGACCTTATATTGCTCTTTGAGTTCTGGGTTTTTGGATAAAGTCTGCTCCATTCTGGAAAATTGCTTTAGGGCAAGGAATCGAGAAGAGCCTAGACACAAGGAATCGGGAAACTCTTTTTTAAAAGGAAGTCTCACAACATATCGCACATTGGATTGACGTAATGTTGTTCGTTTGTAAAATTCCTCGCAAAATGTATCCTCTTCAGATTTGTTTTTAGCGGTTGGGATCTCTTATTGTTCCCAAAGATTCCTTACGAGGTTCTTCAGTATTGAGTTTTCAGTAGAGACAACGTTAGTTGTAAATGAATGGATTTTTTCACATCGAATAGGACCGCTGACCACCCACCCAAATACGATATTATAGGCTGATGTTTCGCCGCAGATATTCTTTTTTATTCCTACAATATTAATGAACCTATCCGAATCATTTCCCAGTATTAAATCAATTTGTGACGATGGATTAAAATGTGGGTTTGCTAAGGCTAGTTCCTCTAAACCTGAAGTATTCGGAATAGTGAATGAAACAGCGGGAATACGCGTTGTGACTTTTGGCAAAACAATTGTGTTAATTTCAAAGATAGCATTTTGTCTCTTGCTGAAAATTGTTAGCTCGCATTCTTTATTAACGATCTGTTTTTGGCCTCCAATACCAATTATTTCAAATTTAGAAGAGCGGAAGTAGGGAAGTTGGAGAAGATTTCTAATCTTTTCTGATATAAAAGTTCGTTGAGATTCTGGGTCGATTAACACCCTAACAGTATATAATTCTGCACGGCGCTGAATTTGGACTAGAGGGGTTCGAAGTAAAATAGTTTCGACATTCGATGAAAAGTTGGTCTGAATTTGAAAAAATGTAGGTTAGGAAGAGATACTGGGTCATCATTTTTCGGTCTTAAAATAGCTTGTGACTTTTGTCTGATTGTACAGCATTGAACCTTTCAGTATTAGATGAATCTGCAACATTTTGTGGTTTTATGTGAAGAATGTATGGTGATTTTTCTTACAGACGAGACATGTGTTTTTACTTTTGCAACTACCCTTTGTATGAGCATGTGAGAGGCAATTATTACAATTCTTATTGTTATGTACAAAGTCGATTCGTTGTTGAGGTGTACAATTTTTAAATTCGGGACATATTCGACTGCTGCGATTTGATTCGCAGAGCGGACACATTGCGTTCAAATTTTCTTGAGATACATATATAAGAACTTTCGCTTTAGGATGAGCTGGGAGAGTGTATCTATATTTTGTGGACTTAACACTTGAAATACGTTCTACAACTTCGAATCTATTAATATGAAATTCATCCATTTGAGACCACGTTCGAAGTTCCTTATGTGACTTCAGAGATTGCTCCCATAGAGAAAGAGTCTCATCTGGGAGTTTTTTGGATATAAGGTGTATTAGAATGGGGTCCCATCCGTTAGTTGAAACTTCAGGTGATTTCAGGATAGATAGACAGTCATTGACTGTAGAATGAATCTTTTGAATGGATTCGCTATCTTCTATAGTGACCATTGGAATGTCAAAGAGAATTTTGAATTGTTTGTCAACTAATACGCGTTTATTTTCATAGCGAGACTTCAGAGCGTTCCACGCTAAATCAAAGTTTTTATCGCATAGGGCATATCTCTTTACAATTGCGCCAGCATTTCCCTTAGTCTTAAAGTTTGGTAAAGTTTCTGTGCACGTGAAAGCTTTGTGAACATATCTATTTGTGAACATATCTCGAAATGACGTCCATCCTTCGTAACTTCATTGAGAAATTTCTGTGTCGCATGGAGGGATTTTAAGAAATATACCCGAATTTTCGTTTGTTGCATGGTGTATTAGATTTTGGTTCTGAGAAGAAGGAAGTGGAAGAGAGTATCTTGGTGCTTCAGATGGAGCAATGCATCCCTCTGACAACGTTATCATATCTAACATGTGAGTCCTTGCAACATAATAAGCTTCCGAACAAACATTAAAATTGAGCTTGACATTTTCTTTAAAATAGCGAATATTAGCGGACGTGGGTGATAACAGAACTGTTTCGAAGCTGGTTTGTGTTTTTCTGAATCAATTGTCTAAATCATTCAGCCTAACCTCAAACATAAAATCGGTTTGCTCTTGGATATCTACATTTTGAATATTCGAGCAGACATTGATGAGGTGATCGCAACAAAAAAGGAAACGATCATGTTTCGTAGATGTGCTTTCCCCGCTCTTTTCTGCTCCCGAAAAATTGTTGGAGACATTCATATTGCTGTTTTCTGAAGTATTAGGTTTGCTAGATTGTGCAGTGGAGGGATGAGGGTTCATTTTTATATTTGTAAGCACAAGTACAGTACGACGTAATGCGGAAATCGATGTTCCACAGACAATATTAGACAAACCAAATCGATGTGAAAATTTTGCAAGTTAATTAAATTCTGTTTATACGACAAATTTGGAATTGCCAGAAAGAAAATGCAATGATTTCAATCTGCTTATAGAAAAAGTTCTCGGGACTGTATAATAATTGAATATAGATTTTGCGCAATCTAATATAATTGTTGGTGTTTGGTTTACAACGAAAAAGTTTCCAAATTTTAACTTTGAGAACAGAAAAGGAATTCAGAAATTGGCAATTAGGTTTTTAATAAAAAGAGGAAATCAATAATTACTTGTTTCCAAATATATTTGACTTCAAACAATCTATTTTAAAATTGTGAGAGAAAAAAATAAAACTGATCAAAGATTGAGTTCGAAGACGATGTCAATATCTTGAAGATTTAAGACTTGTTAATTACGTTATGCGTAAAATATTGCAATTTTTTTTTTTTTTTTTTGTTTGTCCAAAAAAAATTTATTTTATTCCCGAAAAAACTCGTCGATGGCTTAATGCTTATACAAAACATATGGGATGTAAAAATTTATACAATTGAAAGGACTTAAAATACTGTTGATTGTACTTTAAAATTCTCCCGACAATTTTTAAGTATGTGTATGTATGTAATTTCACATTTGACTTAAATTGTCTGTTTTATTGAAAATTTTCCACGATCAATTTATAAATTTTCTTTCAGTATATTACTAATGTTATTTGTTAATTGCAGTCAAATTTATGGACCACAATTAACCAGTGACGCTATTTTTTCAACGCCACAGTACGCTTATGACATTTGTGTTTTCACTTGTAATATTTTTGTTGTTCGTTTATTCGTAATTTGTATGTATATAATTATGTACAAATTCTTTCGCAATTTTTTTTTTTTTTTTTTTTTGTCAACAGATTATAAACTTTTAATTAAATTTTAATTTAATGTTGAGCACGTTTTTTTATTTATATACAGTTCGATGTAATAATTTATTATTTTCAATTTGTTAACGGGTGGATACTATTATTTTCCTTTTGAGCTGTTTGTATGATTAATAGGCAAAAGACGAAGTTTTGAATAGCAGTAAGTGAAAAAGAGAATTGATCTGCTTTGATTAGACTCAATATCTCTTCAAATGGGCCAGTAAATGTAATAGCTGTCGTGAATACAAATCAAGGCAAAGTAAATGAAAAATTGCATATAATTAAGTTTGTTTGTTGAACACTTTTCTTATGTTCTTATAGTTTGCTTTGTTTAAAGTAATGTACGTTTGTACGGACATATATGTAAATATACACATATGTATTTATCCGCATATGTCAAAATTACTCTTGCCTCTGATTTTCGGCGTGAAAATATTTAACGTTATTACGTTATGTATATATGTATACATATATGTCCGCCGGATTTATATATCTGTATATTGCGGGATTTAGATGCGTTTATAATCGTTATGTTTCTTCGATTTTCGTTCCGTTATATATGTGTTTTCCAATCTATTTTTTCAGAATTTTCTGTGTTTGACGAACTTAGCTGTGAACGTGATTTTAGATAGAAAGAACATTCGTTGTTGTTGTTCTCTTACGATTTTTAAATCGATCGTTTCTAACCTATCACTTCCTAATTATTTGAACAATATGAGGAATGTCGTACTTACGTAGAATTCTGGTATTTCAGCCGGCTTTGTATTACGTTCGGCAAATGTTTTAGCGGACGTTCGAATTTGTTTAATATTCATGCATATAATTTGAAGATATTCTCCTTATTGAGCTTTTTGCCAAAATTAGATTTTTTTTTTGTTTTTTTTACAAAGCTAGATTAGTTGTACCGATTTTTTTATATGTTGTTTTATATATTGCTTTTATATATTGTTTTATATATTGTTTTTAAAAAGTTTTTGTTTGGTCGGTTTTCACTTTTTATATTCCCGATATTTTATTTTAGTTTTAAGCCATTCTTTCATAAACTATTTTTTTCTTCCTTTCTTTCACAATTGAACCCAAATAAACACACACACATATACACATGTAGTAGATTTTATAAATAAAAAATTATTTACCAAGAAAGTGTTTGAACACTTACCGAGTCCTTCCTCTCCTGATATTTTCCTTATATACTGACCGATTTATCGACATTTTATTTTTCCCTCTTTATGAACATTGCGTATACCAGGGTGACACATAATAAAGCCTAAAAAAATATGAACAAAACCGGATAACCGCGCCGTTTCCAACATTTACCAATTTCACTCTGCTGTGGTTACCGAACGGCTAACGACAGCGCGCTCGTTTTCTGGTAAGCACCAGTCTATTATGTTGTTTACAAAGTTATAGAAGCATACGGTTTTTCGCCTCAATGAAAAAAAGACTACTGAAATGGAATTAAATACAACAGTGTAATTTGGCAGCCAAATAATCAGTTGTTGTCAATGAACACATGACATTTATGTTCGAACAAAAAAAAATAAAAAAAAAACGAACGTTACAGATTAGTATCAGAAAACGGCGTAAAGAGGGACGTTCAAAAACAGCAACATCGCCGAAAATGAAGACCCCAATTAAACGTAATCGACTGTAAAGCTCTTCAATAGGTAAAAAAATCAATGTGTGTGTTCGTAGCATGGGACGCATATTAAAAAAAATTAACTAAAATGAAAGCCCTAAAAAATAAAAAAGTTCAAGATTTGATACCTGCACGAAAGCCAGTTCGCCTAACAAGAACAAAGGAGTTAAAACACAGCTCGACTCCAACGAACTCGAAAATGCGATATTTTCTAATGAAAAATGTTTACGGTTCAGCAATATGTAAACAAACAAAACGATCGTGCATAGTTAGATTGCATATAAAAAGACAACTTTTATTCTGCGAAGACCAGCGCCTGCATCCGCGATGATTTGGGCAGCGATAATTGTCTCGGGAAGCTCACCATCTCTTTTCATTAAACAAGGCATAATGACAAAGCTTTTAACCGATGGTTTATTACCTTGGGCTCGTAAAAAATGTGGTAGAAATCTTTGGACGTTTCAACAAGACTCGGCAACATCCAATAAACCCAAAGTTCTCTTTTGTCTAAGAAAAAGTTCCCAGCTTTTTTTCTTCACAACAATTGCCTTCATATTCCCCGGACTTCAATCCAATGGATTGTTCCATATGGTATACTGTGGAGGACAAAGTATTAACTAACAAATATGAACGGTCAATGCTCTAAATATTGCTCTTCTCCCAGAATGGAACATAATATCACTCTATGCTATTATCTTCTCCGGTCTAACAAACAATTTTACAATTTTTCAACACAAGTCTTTGTGATTTAATTCAGAGCATTTTTGATGAAAACATAGGCCCTTCTGGCATTCATCACGTCTTTCCATCATTGCAGAGGTGCGTCCAGTAAAAGTATATGTAAGCCGCTACACCTGACTGAAATCTCGGCAATAGCTAATTTGTTGTTTCAAAATTAGTCTTCTAATTTTGCGCCTCTATAAATTTGTTGTTTGATTTTTTTCAATTGCAATTAGATTTAGTTCATAAAAGGCACTTAGTGAAAACTTTTAGTTGGAATTTTTCTTTTACCTTTAGGGAACTTTCTGTTAAGATGCTTATAAATATTTTCCATAAGTTAGGTTGAATCATTTAACATTTTTGCAGTGATTTTGGTTTCATTGTTTTCTAGTTCCCTACCCAAAGTAAAAGTGGCTAGAGAAACGCACTTTGTGCTTATTTGTCCCAATCTCATTCAAATATACATTAATAAACGAATATTGTGAGTTATTCAAATATCAAGACACATTAAAATCACCTGATCCTACAAATTCACACAAATCTAATGTTAATAAATTTTCATGTAACTCCACATTTTTTGTGTATTCCTTTTTCCGGTTTTTTGCTATAAATTTAGTATCTTTTGTACACTAAATTTGAACGTCATTGCCAATCCTGTACAGTGAATTTGAACTAAATTTCATTTTGAGCTCCCACTGAAAATGGTAATTTGCTTAGGCAACCAACTGAACTGACACATCCTTTATATGGTGTGACGTATACATCTTTTTGATGTGCCACATTCCCAACACTAACGACGGAAGTCATTCGTATTGTTGCAATGTCAAGTAGCAATGCGCCAGAAGTCATCAACATGTCAAAGTGATTGTGTCGCAAAAAAGTGAAGTGTTGCAGTCGCTTTAATTATTTAGGGGCAGAACGCTATAATAGCAGTTAGTTAGTCACTTGGCTGCATTTTGTTACTATGGGAATACAAGGGGACAAGTTCAGTGATAGTTTTTTTTTCACGTTAAATTAGTATTGTATACACAAAGGAAATTATTTCGTCATTTTTGAATTAATTTTTACTGCTCTTCAGTTTGCCACATGTTATTGGGACCAAATGCTAACTATCATTAGTCGAATTTATGCGCTCCACAGTTACGATGGCATTCACTAATAACAGAAATTAAGTAAACAACATAAAGAATTCAGGATTCATCCAAATTTATTCGCTCGACATGACAGCTTGTCTCAACATTATTACAAAGCACAATAAAAGAAGTCATCCCTCTGAGGAATGAATGCACCACCGTTTTTTGCTAAATCGACCAATTTGTGTGAGTGATACCCAAAGGGGAGTGGCAATGACATCAATTTTCATTCGCAGTACCAAACGCTTGATGCGAACTCAATTAGTATACTGAATATAGTGCAATTAAAAGAAAGATACGACTGTAGGAATATGCAGGTTTATATTCATGTTTGTACGTAACAAAGCAAACATCTTTCGTTAAGGTTTTTGGCAGTTGTTGGGCGGAGTTCGTCTATCGTTTGCGGATCCTTTACAATATCTCACTTTTCAATCCAAAGCGCTAGGCGAGCAGCACCTGTAGCAACATCCTTTTTGTATTACACTCTCTTTTCTGTTGTATCCTAACACCTTGGTTATGCGCGCGTCATCTTCACGATACATGTGGACGTACATACGTACCAAAATAGTGTTTGTAACTCTGGCTATTTCGATCTCGAGTGTCACGGTGCCAGAAAATAAGGCATGTATGATTGCTTCATTGTGTACAAGTGAAGGAAAGGCATAATCGACCTATTGTGCAAGTAGTTGGCAAGATTATAAAGAAATTTAAAGAGACTGGAATGTGTATCATCGTAATTTACACAATGGCGAGACATCGTTCCTGCTAGTGCAAGTGTGGCGGATAATACGAATTTCAATTCAGAGCGTTATGGCCGTATGATAACCGACCTTCGTTGGCCTACAATTGAAGATTATGAACTGAATGATATTTGGTTTCAAAATGACGAGGCCACGAACCACACAACACGACCGATTTTCGCTTTATTTCATGAGAGAAGTTTCGTGAAAGAGTAATTTCACGTTTTGGTGACGTCAATTGGCCACCAATATCATCCGATTTGATGCCGTTAGACTTTTTTGTAGGATTACGTCAAAGACCTTATTTACGTGGATAATCGTCAAACGCTGGATCATTTGGAAATTAGCATTCGTCAAGTTATAGTCGAGATACTGCCCGAAATGTGCGAAAAATTGGAAAACTACCTCAAAAAGATCCACTGCTGCAACAAATCTAGAGGCGATCATGAAAGTTTTATCGAAATTGTAACTTTGTGTGTGTTTTGTTTAACTTTACTTTTGAAACCGAAAAATGGATAACGCATACGAGTACATGTGTTGCAGTGATTTTGAATTTCAATATTAACTTAAGTCATTACCGCTGTATATTCCGTTAGTTTTGACAACTTTTTCCATAGATTTGTCTCAAAACGTCTGATAATGTCATTCAGTTTCGCGCATGTCAAAATGAGTTTTTATAGAAATTTTCAGAGGTCGAATACAATTGATTACTTAAAGTATGGAAACCCCCTAAAAAGAAATTGAAATGCAAATACAAAGCGGTACCATAAACTAATTCACGAGTGTGGTATTGAAAATGGAGGTTCTTTCGTCGAAGAGTATGTTGGTTGCTCACCAAAAATACCGAAATTGAATACTGACGACAACAGGAATAAATTCATAAATTTCTGTATTGAGGTTGTAGCTGTAAAGAATTCACCATTTATAGTGTTTGATAATCATGATTGTTTTAAAAATAATTTACACAACGTAATTGCACACAATGTTGTAAACATTCTAAAATGCTTCAACGACGAATTAAAACAAATGAAAGCAAAAAATTTTAAAAAGGATTGTTTCAATAAAAATTTATATAGTCAATAGAACGGACAGAAGCGTTCTTAGAATTAATATTCAGTACATGCAATCTTTCAAAACTTACATAACTTTAGATAAGTATTGAGTAATTGAGTAACTTTATTAAGTATTGATAACAATTGTCTCGATTTGTGTTGTTTCCAGTATGAGTATGGAGTACGGTTGTATAAACGTCATAAAGCGTTGTACATAAAAGATGAAATAGTCCAATGTTTCCAAAGGAAAGATATGAATCTACAAATAAACGACTTTTTTAGTAAATTGGTCAGTTTATATGGGAGGTGTGTGTTGATGCCTTCTATTTTCACTCACAGAACTTAGTTCCCAAATTTTACTGAATGCAGGAAACCCGCATGAAAGATATGAATTTATGAGTTCGTTCGTTAAATAGCGATCTACAGCGTTGATATTAGAAGTGTTACTTGGTCAATTTTTCTAAAAGTGTACATATATACAGAAATATAAATCAATAAATTGGTCGAAACTTTAGGCTACTATACTCGTAGTTTAATAATTATAAAATACGGAGGAAATTTTTAAATATGGAAAATAGGCCAATTTGTATCGCCGAAAGCTACGGACCACTTTAGTTTCGAAACTCTAGCTTGGAAAATGAACAACGTGAAAGAAATTTGGAAATTTGGTGCAACTATGCACAAATTATGGGCCTAAGAATAAATGCGTTAAATGGACCATTTGGAGGGGGAGTGGGCTTAAACGATTCAGAGGGAGCGTGGTTAAACGATTGATATCTTCAAATTCTGCAATATATTATAAACCAATATAGTGGGTACAAAATTTAGTTAGAACAGCCTAAGAATGTGAAGTTACAGGGAAAAATGATTTTAAGAAAATGGATCAAATTGTGTTGGAGGGGAGGGGTCGATACAGCCAATATACAATCCATGACTATGGCAAAATATTAGGCTGTGCAAAGTTTTTGTAAATTTCACAAAGATGTTTAACTGCTATCGTGTCTATCAGGCGGTCAGCCAGCCGGACAGACGGACATCGCTTAATCGACCTAAGAAGATATGAAACACATTTGGTTAAAATATATTTGGTGATTTAGGTGCTTCCCACTATTCGTTATATTTCTCCGATATCAATTAGTGTATACCTTGAACCATTTAGGTGAAAGCATACGTATTTCATAGAGTGAATAAGCCACGTTACCTAAGAAGACGATATTATCACCACGCTCAATTGCCTGGCAATGAACGAACGCCCATGATACTGTCGACCGCTATCCGTAGTGGTTGGTATTAAGAGGCCCGGTTGCCTGTCCAACGCACTGTCTATCAACTTTATCCATTAACATTAAAGGAGTTTCTAATACGGGCAAATATAAATAATTCATGGCGTTTCAGTTGTTTCATCTTATGTTAACTATTCCTTTTTTATTTTTCGGACGAATCGTATCGTTCAGCAAAACATGCAAATGTTAAAACTTTGATGTCGAAAAGAGTGTTCCCAATCATCAAATAATCAACAAACTATTTAACAGGCTACCAAATTCGAGTCGGCTGGTTCAGTGAAAAATCTGCCAACATGCGCACATGAACTAAGTGATAAATACTATGTGAGAGAAACAAAGAAAGCCAACTCTACGCGACGCACAAGAACTCAACAAAATCTAACTACCTAACTACCTATTATCTATCTACACATAGGCCATGCCATGTGTTTGCTAACTGGTTTTTGAAGTAGTTGAAAGTGGGCCCAAATCCATCACGATCATGCAACTTAAACTCCATTCGACATTTCTTGAGGGGGTTTCTTCAGTCGCAGGTCTATACCAATAAGCTACAAACGACCGGTGTCGCCAAAGTAATCAATCTGTGTCATTGTTTAAAATTGGTTTTATTGGATGCGAGGCTGCGGTTGATCCGCTCATAATACTATTGATATGCATTTAAATGAAATAAAAAATTAGATGACATCTAACATCTAACCCTTCCTATTCTATAATCCTTTAGATAACAATTTTGCAATGAACTGATGGTTTTACGCTCTTCTGTTTATTGGCTTCATTTCTGCAATGATCTTGATAGTTTTAATATTTTCTATTTGATGTTTATGATTATATCTTCACCGGAAGCACACTATGGTAATTCTCAAATCTTACCAAAAAAAATTAAAAAATAAAATGTCTGGCAACATTCCTTCTGATCGTTTAATGATCAACAGGTAACTGTAATTCAGTTTTTGTTGGCATGTTTTTAGATCTGATCAGGAAAAAATGAGCTTTAAAGTCAGTTGTTGTCAACAGGTGCATTCAGATTTCAAAGAGAAGCGTAATATTTGTATGACTTTGTTCTATGATTAATAAGTCTACGGTGATTTTATTGTCATAATTCTTTTATTATTATTAAGCTTTATTTCAAGAAAATATATTCCGATTTTCATTTAAATATTTCCATTGTAAGTATTAAAACAAAATTTTTTTTTGTGAGAAGTTCAGAAAGTGCAAAAAATAAAATATTTCCTTTTCTCAAGTAGAGTTAAAGCTATTTATTCCGGATAGTTCCAGTGTAAATCTATATTTTGCTTAATCTTTTAAGTATTCGCTTTAAGGTAAATCAAAAACTTCTTGCGCATTTTTGCGACTGCCATACATTTTTTTCACTGTTCGTCTTCGAGAAAGAACATTTTTGAAGAATGGATAAAAACTCCCAAAATACATCGCAAAAACGCCTTATTGATATTAATAATGGCTTGATATGGTCTTCAAGATATACCAGAAACGTGAAAAGAAATCTTAAGGCAAACATAAATATTATTTGTTTTAAGCTAGCCGAAAAATGGATAAAAAGTGGAAGACATCGTGACCGTTTTTTAACATCAAATTCAATTTGGCTTGATGAACCGTACATATTGCCTAAAAGTGTACAACCGAAAAGTTGTAAAAAAGCTGAGAGAAAACCGAAAAACTTTGATGACTGTAGTGAAAAATCGAAAAAAGAAAGGTCCAAAACCTTTTAGATTCAACTGACCATCGAGAAATTATTAAAGCTAGTGAGCAAGTATTTCGCAAAATGGGAAAGCGAGATTCAGTCAGTCTTGTGAAAGATCTATCGGAAGCTTCATCCAGTAAAGGTACGGAAGTGAAAAAGATATGCAAGAGGTTTAGCTCTGAGCCTTTAGGGAGCCTTTCTCCCGATGAAGCCTTATCTTTAATGGTTGATGCTAATTTGTCGAAACATCAGTACGATGTTATTCGGATAAAACTCACCACAAAATGCAAATCTTTTGCCCTCTTACACTAATGTTCAAACAGCTAAGAAAAAATGTTATGCAGCTGAAACAGAAATCATTGAGATGCATGCAAAAAGTTCATTCGAGTCATTAGTGAATCATATCATTGAAAGGCTTTGTTTGGCTCAAAAATAAGTTTTGCTAAGTATTGATGAACTGAAAGCTGACGAAAATCGTATTAATATTTTGATAAAATGGGTATGCGATGGGGCTCAGCAAAAGCAGTATAAACAGAAGTTTTCCTCGGAGGAGGGTCATACAGATGAAAGTTCTATTAGTATCTCAATGGTTCCTATTCAAAAGAATTTTAGTTCTACACAAAGAAAAATAATTGTATGACAAAATCCTGCACCTTCATCCAAAAGATACTGTCGTCCAATCAAGTTTGTTTTTGCCAAAGAGTGCAGTGAGTTAATTTCTCAAGAATTTAGTTTAATACAGCAAGAAATTAAAGATTTGTCTCCAACCGATTGAACTAAATAAACCTTCTGTGATCTTAAACAAAAATGTCGATGAACAATTTTTAACCTTTGGAATGTCTCCGCTACATTCATGGATCCGTTTTATGGAGTGTGTATTACACACAGCATATACGCTTCCTATAATGAACTGGCAAGCTCGAGGACCGGAAAATAAAAAAAAAGTGGCTGAAGAAAAAAAAGATTCAACAGAGATTTCGAAATGAGATGGGGTTGCTTGTAGACATGCCAACACAAAAAGGAGGTAACACGAATGACGGTAATACTGCTAGACGGTTCTTCAGAGCAGCCGAAAATAGTTCAGAAATCACTGGTGCCAATGGTCTTGCATTCTTCCCATAGGACAGCTGCCAGAAGAAGCTCAAGAAGCAAGAAATAAGGATATGAGGAAATTTAAAGAGTTGTTTACGAGAAAAACATCGAGAATAGACACAAATATAGATCTTTTAAATCTGCTATTAATTTTTTCAGATACTCTTATCGCAAGTTTGCGTAACACTCCCTTTCGAGTTCGAAGTTTGATAACAAAAGAAGTTCTTTCATTATTATCTGTTGATGCTTTCGAGGAAGAAGAATCTTTTAACGATGCATGTGAAATTGACTAAATTAAAATCTCTATGTGTATTTATGTGCTTTATCTGTATTATTAATATAGCAAGCAAAAACAAGTAAATAAAACAATTGTGATTAAATATTTATTAAAAATATTAAAATTATTTTAATACCAAAAATGACTACATCCGACTCTTTACATAAAAACTCACCTAATAATTTTATTATATGATTACTTAGTTGTATTCAACGTAAATATTAGTATATATATAACTACAAATAATCTCAGAGCATGTATTTAAGAAACCAATCATTTATCTTAAAAATATATTTTTTGTTGACAGTGTGAACTATTTTTTTTTTTTTTTTTTTTGCGTTATTTTACTAAAAATTTTTTTTTGTTTAATACATAAGTGAGAAGTGAACCCTACGCAATTTATTAATTTTGTCCAGATAGATTTGTGATCTACAACACTGTGCGAAGGAAAGAGGTTTCATATCATTTGACACGTTGGAAATGTCAACCAGGTGAAATGCCTTGCATAGACCTTTAAACGACGTCCTTTGCATTGGCACAAAGGTATGCCGAATGTCATAGTGATCGCCGCAAATCGATAAGTTTTAAATAAAAAATGCTATGAAACAGCACAAGAAAGAAAATTATACATTACTGCATTTAATTATAATAACTAAAATATAACATGCAACATATAACACAGTCCACGATAAATTGGGTAATTTTATGTGGGAATGAGAGGGGGGCGTGTCAACGTAACCTATTTCCACTTTCATAATTAAGCAGAACCAATTCAGTGGAACAGCTTCAAACATATGTAGTTTAGAAAATACGGGTTATTTGTATGAGAGGTATAACGATAGCCGTGAGAGACTTTATAAAGCGAGGAAATTAACGAAACAGGAATTAAAGGAAAAAATTGATTTTCAGGAAATTGACTTTTTGCATGAAGAAGTGCGGTTACGCGCCCCATTGTCATCTTCAGCCCTTACTTTAGTAATCACAACTGTATAAAAGATATAAAAGTAAGAACAGATGGATTTACTGAGACTTTTGTGTGAGAGACACCAGAGATTGAACGATTAATCGGACGATATTTTTATCGTACTAAACATGTAACGGGTTATCCACTTAGTATATGTAGTTTCAAACCCGCAAGGCTATCAGCTGTTAAATACTTGCCATCTGAAGCGTTATTTATTTAGTGCAAGGTTTGCCATTTACGAGTATGGATCTTTTAACAATTGAACTATGCGTGAAAATAATTAAAACTTACTACAAAAGTGGGAGATTCAAAAGTGGAAATTTTTCGTGCATTACAGGAAGATTATGTTTGTCATAATCGACCTACTGTGCACGGAATTGGTGCGATTATGAAAAAAATTGAAGAGACAAGAAGCGTTACAGATCTGGTCAGGCCTGTGCATCATTGCAATGTACGAACTGCCGAAAATATCGCTATTGTTAGTAAAAATGTGGCGGATAATCCGAATTTGTTAATTCTACGGAATTCTCAGTAATTGGGCCTAGCTTACGGCTCATTATGGCGTATTTTACATTTTGATTTACTTTCGTCCATATAGAGTCCACGCAACAATTATAGCCAGTTGGCCATTAACAAAGAAGTAGATATGCTGATTGGGTGCTACAGCAACAGGCTTCCAATGTTGATTTTTCCAACAAAATTTTCCTCTGAGATGAAGTTTATTTCTCACTCGGAGAACCCAGAAGTGATTGTGGAAAAGCCGTTGCACCCAGAAAAAGTGAATGTAGAAAAAGTGGTGCGTATTATGTAGGCATCGTTGAGCCGTATTTCTTCAAAAATGATACTGGAGGAACCGTTACCGTCACTTCAGAGCGCTGTTGCCGTATGATAACCGGTCTGCAATTGAAGATTATGAACTGGATGATGTGTGGTTTCAACAAGACGGTGCACGAGCAACACAATGCGACAGAGTTTGGCTTTATTGAATAAGAAGTTTCCAGAAAGCATAATTTCACGTTTCGGTGACATTAATTGGCCACCAAGATCATGTGATTTGGCTCCGTTAGACTTTTTTGTGGGGGCACGTCAAAGACCGTGTTAGTGCGACAAATTGCCAAACGCTGAAGCATTTGGAAACCAGCATTCGTCAAGTTATCGCCGAGGTACCGCCCGAAATGTGCGAAAATAATCGAAACCTACTTTAAAAGGATCCATTGCTGCAACCAATCTAGAAGCTCCAATTTAAATGACAATGTATTTCGTACACAACGGCAAGTTCCAAGCATTATTATGAAATAAAAGTATCATCGAAATCATAACTTTATATATGTTTTGTATAACTTTACTTTTGCAACCGAATAATAGATGATCTCTTATGTATCCCCTATAAACTGAATCATAATTCCATATTCTGCTTTCAGGGTCACGACGTTGGAACTCGTTGCATGAGGAAGCGGAAAGACAAGTTATACTGTCCTCTGATGTGATTAGAAATTTATAAGGCTTAGGCACTTCTGGTGTTGTATGAAAGAAAGCAGTAACCGGTTAAACTTGCGTTATGGAAATGGTTCCGGATGTGCCAGAAAATTACCCGAAAGTAAAAAACTGTAAACATAAACGACAGAAAAATTTATCAGATATAAGAAATGAATTAAAATCGTCCGTCCGAGCTGAAAAAAGGGAAGAAGAAAACTTTGAACAATGAAGCTGTTTATCGGTTGTCATTTGAAAAATTTTTTGTACCAGTGAAAGTTGCCAAATAATTATTGCTAAACAATTAATTGAATGTTGTTGGGATACCACACAAATCGTACACATTTCGACTTTTTGCCGGTAACTTTTAATTGGCCAAGATGCCAGCGGAAGTTTTCTCTACCGCGGTGGGAAAATGGAATAAGAAGGTCTGGGAGATAAACAAAATTAAATTAATTTTCTCACAATTATAAGTCCGTGAAACCGGAAAGAGAAAAATTAAAAGTTTTAAAAAACGTCAAAATAAGGAAAATACCAAAACAAAAGAGTAGGAAGAAGAATTTTAGGATTATATTAAAGGATTAAGAGGCCGTGTTTAAACGTTAGGTTTACTTGTTTTCATGTGTTTTTTAATCAATAAATTTAATGATTTTTTGAAAGATTTAGCAAGACTGTATATGGATATCCATAACAATTCGTAGAGTATAAGTAATTAAATTTGTTGTCCATTGAATTGGCGTATAATTTTTGAACACTGGGCATCACCAAAATAAAATTAAATTCCAAAAATATTATTTTAATATCAGTTTCTGGAAGTCAAATTAAAAATAAACAAAATGTTAATTCTGTCTTCGACAAACGAATCACAATTTATTTGAACTTTTTTATGTTTTATATGGCCAAAACGGAAGTACACCCGAAACGAGTATAGATTCTAATTCAACAACTTGTCTTTCGTGGAGGTCCCAGTTTTTGCCGATGTTTGAAAAAAAATCGATTTAATAACCCCGCCCCTTCTTGTACTTCCCATATAAATGACCGATTTAACCCATATAATCTCCTTTTATTTAATTGCAATAAATTTAATCGATTTTGGTACACATTAAGCGTAAAAGTACGGAATGAGAACAAATGGAGTTGCCGCGCTTCTGCTGGTACCTCCCATACAAATACTGTTTTACTCCAAATACTCCCAACTTCTTACTTTCGAACACTTGTACTGAATTCGGTAACGTTTGGTGCATACCATGGACTTGGTAAATTTAGTTCTGAAGATAAAAAGGCCAAACCATGCCCCTCCTAGCAGCTCTTTTACAAATTGACTAATTTATCGTAGTTTAGTAATTTTTTCAAATTAAATAAGTTTTTCAAATGTCAAAATAATATATCGCATATTCCTTTCTGTTATCTACCGTAAGAACGAATAACTTTATTTCATATTTTCCTTTTTCATTCAATTGTACTAAATTCAGTACAATTTAGCACGCATCAGGCGTTGCGTAAACTTAGTTCTGCGGATGAAATCGTACTGCCACTTCGATCATTCAAATTCCCCAGTTTACCTAAATTCTATGGCTTCTCATTCTTGACAAGGACAGCGAATTATCACGGCCATTCTGGCATCCCGCATACTTATGCACCACCGTAAAAAGACGTCGGAAGAAGATAACTGTACATCTTTTAACCAAAATGTGTAATTGATGACAAAATTCACTATGTGGGGAGATTTCCTAATGTTGATATTTCTCTTCTCACTTAAGTGGATTACTTCGTGTTCTCATTTCTTCCACTTTAGATTACATCATAGGAACGAAATTTATAATTACTTGGAAAGCATTTCCCTACTTAATTGAGAATTCATTAGACTACTCTAGCCAACAAGATTTTGGACTGGAGCAACCAAATATCTTTCCTAGGGTAATTTGCTGAGTTGAATCCGAAGCTGTAATTGTTTTTCTCTATCACGTCTGGTTTTCGAGATACAAAAAAAATGTTTTATTCGTTTTTTTACATGAAAAGTCATTAGCCTATTTAAAAATCAATGAATTTTCAAAAGTGAATGGCGTTATTTGAACGTCGTTTGTATTTTGTCTCCCAGCACGCCTTTGTTCCAAACTCCTTGATAATTTCCTTCAATTTTCATTAAATCTTGGTGGGCACGCCGCCCTTGTCCATCACTCACCGCAACTAGGTTTTGTTTTTTTTTGTTTTTATTCATTTTCTTTATTGAATCTTTCTTTTGAAATTTACAATAAGTATTCAAATCTTAATCCTATCTTAAACTAAAGTATCCTGCCATTGCTGAATCTTATTTTTGGTGAGCCGAACTTTTTATCACCGGACCAAGTCTAGCGTGTCCTTTCTTCTTAGCCGTATATGACCGGGAAAATATTGAATGAAATGAATGAATATGTTATCATTCCTAATACACCACAAATTTGGCGCAGTATTCTTGATTGTCTTCTCTGTAGCTTATTTATGTTAGAAGCCGATGCCGTTCCCCACAATTGGATGCCGTATGTCCATATTGGCTTCAATATGGTTTTGTAAATGGTGATTTTATTTTCCAAACTAAGAGTAGACTGGGAGCCAATAAGCCAGTGGAGTTGAGCCATTTTTAATTTCAATTGTATGATTTTTGAGTCAATGTGATTTTTCCAGGTGAGGCATCGGTCAAGGTGAATACCAAAATATTTGACATGGTTATGAACGGGTATGGTACTACCGTGAATAGTGAGGGCTGGGCAATTGTTCTGTCTAAGAGAGAATGTAACCTGTACACTCTTAGTGGCATTTACTTTTATCTTCCACTTTTAGAGCCAAGATTCTAATGTATGTATATGAGACTACAGTTGTCTAGAAGCCATTAATGGGCAAGTGCTAGTGCTCATGAATGCAGTGTCATCAGCGAAAGTTGAGGTTTGAATTAGGTAATGAACAGGCATGCCAGAGGTGTAGATGGTATATAGAATAGGGCCTAGTATACTGCCCTGCGGAACTCCTGCTGAAACTTGTCTTTGAGTTGAAACAAAGTCTTTCAATTTTGCTACAAAAGATCGAACCTTTAGATTGCTCTCCAGGAGCTTGTTGGTATTTGTCGTTAGAAAAGAGACTATTTTGTGAATAAGGCCTTCATGCCACACTTTATTAAAGGCTTGGGAGATGTCTGTAAAGAGAGCTGAGCAATATTTCCGATCTTCGAATGTTGTTCTATCTGAGTTACTATATGGTGTATTTGTTCTATCGTTCCATGACTCTTGCGAAACCCATGGTTTGCTTCAATATGGGGGTACAAAATTTGGGGAAAGATCTTTTCAAACAGTTTAGATAAAATAGAGAGTAAACTTATGGGTCGATAGAATGTAATTTGTGACAGTTCCTTTCATTATTATTTCAGACAGTTTCCATGATCGAGGAAAGTATTAAATTCGAAGTATAGCATTAAATATAAATTAAACTAATTTGAGGATATTGTGGGGGAGTTCTGAAATCATTTTCGCTGTTATTTTATCGTGCTCAGGAGATTTATTCTTTTCCAACTAGAGAACATTTTTCTTAAAGAGAGATAGACTTATTTTCATAGGATTTGTGACCATTGGGCTAATGATCGTTGGATTCACACGAGAGATTGTATCGTTAGGAGTAAATACTTCTTTCAGATGATCAGCAAATTCTTTCACTTTTTCATCACTACTCCTTGCCCACCCTCCATCTTTCATCCGTATTGGAGACTCCTGTGTTATAGGACGCTGTAGTTGCCTTGTGGCCTATATAGTCAGTTTTTTGTGTGACTCCTATACGAGATAAGTGGCGGGATTCGGAGATTTCTCTTTTTTCATCCAGAGTTGACCTTAGTTTTGACATGCACTGGTCGAGACGAACTTTGAGGTATGGAGATCTGTGCTTTTGCCATCGTCTTCTCGCTTTTCTTTTCTCTTTGATTAAGGATTCAACATGACATGAGGAGTCATTTTTTGTTTTAGCATAGATCTTGTGCGGTGTTGCGGTAGACTGAATTTCATCTTGTGTTTTGAGAGAAAAGTTTTGCCACAGATGAGAGCTTATGTACATCTTGTATCTCAACCAGTTTGTATGCCTGTTTGGGAAATGGTAGGAGATTTCCCTGTTCAAGGGAATGTTGAAAACTGTGAAAATTGTGGGGGAGTGGTCTGACGAGAGATCGAGGGAGGGAGAAACGATGATGTGTTCTCTTGTTATGCTCTTCATAACTGCAAAACCTATGAGATCGGGGGCCAGTATGTTGGTTCACCTCCAGACAAAACTTTTAGGCCTGAACTCGATGTAGCATTCAGCAATTGCCTGTCCCTGGGGTTGACGAGTATAGACCCCCAGAAGGTATGTTTAGCATTGTAGCCTCCGGCTGCTATAAACTTGTCACCAAGAGTAGAGAAAAAGTGTGAACACTGGTCTTCGCTTATAACATATTTGGGAGGGCAGTATATGGAAGAAACTATTATGTTTAATCCAGTTAGTGCAACTGAAGTGGCTTGTATGTGATCAGTTTTATATTCGCGTAGAGGGAAGTGCTTAACCTGACCATTAATTATTACAGCTGTTCCTCCACAAGCTTTGCCACTGGGATGTATTGTATCGTAGGCTGAGTATCCATTTATTCGAAAGCAATTTTTTAACGAGAAATGAGTTTCAGAGACTAAGAGAATGTCAATATCTCGGGATCTCAAGAAATACTCTACTTCATTCTTATGTTGGGTGAGTCCGTTGGCATTCCAGTAACAAATTCTTATAGAATTCATTTTCAGGTTAATAAAACTTTAATGAGCGTATTCTGGTTTCGTAACGTTTCTTGCATAATCCCCTGCATATTTGTCATGAAATTATTCATAGTTTTTATGAGGGATTCGATTGAGGTTTCAATATCGTTTTTCTGCGGAGGAGCTTGAGGAACCTGGTTTTTCGGAGATTGTGCGTATGTCATTTGAGTCGTCGTTGCTGAATTGACATTTGAGACCGGTGGAACTGGATTTGGGATACACCCAAACTCTGGCACTTGAAACTGAGAAGTTTCCTGCCTTCTATGAGAGAGCTTCCTCCTTAGTTCCATGTACACGTGGCAACCTCTATAATTAGCTGTATGGTTTCCTCCACAGTTTCCACATTTCTTCAGACTGGGATCTGTTTTTGGTAACTTGCATTCTGAAGTTTTATGAATACTTCTTCAGATGGTAATTTGCAGTAAGCTTTAGTATACCCAAACTCCTGACAGTTTAATGTGGGCACAGGCAAACGCTATTTCCACCTTAAACATGGGCTGAGGAGCCTTAAATTTGTTGAGTATATTGTGAATGGATTTCACTTCGTAACCCTAATTTTCAACAGCATCCTTTATTTCCTGTATGGGAACGTTGCTTTGAATGTGCTTGATTACAACTATTAATCCCTTAGGACTTTTGAGTTGGTAAGTATAGCAATTCTTACGTTTCTGGTCAAAAAATTTGTAAACTTCACGATATTTTTCTTCAGTATATGTTTAAACTTTTGTCTCCAGCACCTTTACTTTGCGCAGGGACATTACATGGAAACCGTCTTTATCAACTAAATGAGATAATCTGCTTACCAGATCGTTAGAGATAGCTTCCCTTATTAATATTGGGGGAGGTTTTTGTGCTTTCTTAGGTTTTGTGGAGAAAAATCTAGATGCGAATGAAGAAAATGCATTCTGAGTGACATTCGTGATAATTTTTTCAATAATTCAGCAACAATTTGTTTGTAGCTTTTACTCTTATTGTTTGCAAGTTTAAGTTCACGCTAACAAATATTTAAATTCTGCACATTCTTTGCCCTGAGCCTTGTCAAAGGTCTTAAAAAGGCCCAAATTGGGATCAGTTAATGGTTTATTCTTGGACACTCTGTTCTGATGTAATGATGATATGTAGCGCGACTATCCCATAGACAAAGGAAACAACAGTATTTTTTGAAACCTTCTTGAATTCACAAATTAATTTACAGTTATTTATACTATACGTGTACATATAAAGAAATTTATATCACACACCTTAAGGTCAACACAGTTCTACCATTTATTATCGTTGTATTTGAGTAATGTCAAAATTTCAGTCATTGATTCGTAATTTTCCTTTGTATTAACGGCATGAGCAATTAATATGGATGGTTTTTCATTTCCATTGTGCAAAAGAAGAGCCTTTTAACTGTACTTAGAGCCATCAATAAATTATCTCCATTCAGTTTTGTCAGAAGACTGGTTTATTTTTTGAAATAAACCATCAACGTCAGTACAGTATAGAATAGAGGATTTCTTTTCAAAATATGCAGCCAATTCCAAGCTTCTATCACTATAGACTATTACTTTTGTCCCAACTGACAGATGTTTTCACTGCTGCATGCGTGAAGTTAGTAATTGTGCGTCTTGCTTTGTTAAATGTAAATCCCGAATTAGGTTATTCAGCTCAGCTTGAGTCACTAAATGGCGTTCGTCATCAGCCTGATACAAACTACCACTGCTGGTGAAAGATGTTTCGGACTCACTGCTCGTAGCACTGGGAATGACTGGTAATTGATCATTTGGTGAACTGGTTTGGAAACCGAGGGGATATTCTCGTAAGTAATATTTTTTCGATTTTTCATATTGAATCCAGCAACTTTTGTTAAACAGAAATAACAATCCGTTTGGTGGTTACTTGACTCTCTTCAAAGTACTGGAATTGAAAAATCGAAATTGATCTTTTTGCCATTTGACCACTTGTATAAAACGGCTCTGCATTATTTTGTTTTTGAGAGCAAAACCAAAATAATGTAAATATGCATATTTTAATGATTCTGATATTGCGTATCCTTTTTTCCAACCAAATATTCACCATACACAAAGCAAAAATAGGTTGAATCAGTAACATACGATCTCCCTGATATGGCTAAATGCTACTATTATGAAGATTTAGAATGAAGGTGGGCTTCTGTCTAATTAATAATTGTGATATTGTAGTGTCAGTATTGACTATTTTACAATATTGCCAACATGCAAAAAAAAAAAAATTAACAAGGCGTTGTATGACAGATTCGAATTCATCGCACCCAGATTAGTTAGAAAATATGTTTCGTTTCTGCAGTCAATTTGTTTTTCAAATTTGTAGACAAGTGCTATATTTTAAGTTTACAGTTAACAAGCTAAGCCATATTTATTCCTTTGTTTATGCATTTTTAATTTTGTTTACACTTTTTAATATTAATTGCTGGCATTACAATGTGGAGTCGTTCAACATATTGTCCTAGAGCGGTTTCATTGTTCCGCTTTTGAAACTGTTTAATTAATAAAGCAATTTTTATGTAGAGTTTTAAGACTGCCTTTGTGTGCCGTCATTATGAAAAATTGTAACAATCAAAAGGAAACTCTTAAAGGAAGTATTTTGACTAAATATGTTTCATGACTTTCTAAGTTTATTGAGAAATGTCCGCACGTATATCTTTCTGCCTGCCTGATACGATAATTGTCGTACATACATATAAAACTTAATTAAACTTGGCCTAATATGTCAGGTCGTAGCCGAGGATTGCAAATGGGTTATATTTTTTTTTTTTTTTTTATTGCACTATCATTCTTACAAATTCAAAATTTATTTAATTTTATTATATACAGAGTTTGAGTTATTACATAATGTATTGCAGCAAGAAAAAAAAACTAATATTATTGATAAAAGAAAACTGTGTATATACATATTTATTTACATTTTAGGAAAAAGATAGGAAAAACCTTTAATTTTAGTTAGAAAAATTTTAAAGGACAATCACTTTTTGCATCTTCTTTTCAGAAGATTGAAAAATGATTATCGATACAAATTTTTTATTAGTTCTATATTAGAAGATCTACATTTATATTCAAATCTTTGTGTGAGGTCTTTTAGGAAGCTATTCATTAGTTTTTGTTTATATTTGCAATGTAATCGATTCGTTGAGTATCTTCTGTTCAGGTTGTAGATACATTTCAAGTTTTTGTTTTGGACAATTTGCAGTTTTTTCCTGTGACAGTTCGCCAATTTTGGGTACCAAATTTGATATCCGTAGGTTAAAATGGGCCGAATGCGCATTTTAAAGATAAGCAGTTTGTTTTTATGGTTAAGTTTAGAGTTTCTGTTTAATAATGGGTAGAGGGCTCTTCCACATTTAATAGCTTTCTCGCATGCTTCAGCTACATGAGTTTTAAATGTTAGTTTTTTATCAAATATAACGCCTAAATATTTGACAGAATCTTCCACGCTTATGTCGACTCCTTGTACTGATAATCCGATACTTGGCTTTCTTTTAGGGGATTTGTTGTACGGGAAAATTATGGCTTTTGTTTTAGAGGAGTTAATTTTTATTTTCCATTTTTCGAAGTATTTCTTCGAAGCCAAAACTGCTTTTGCCATATTTTTAACAATAGCATTTGAGACTTTTCCGGTGGTAACAAGAGCTGAATCATCTGCATAGAATGCAACAGATTGATTTTTCAGAGTTTTGAAATCTGATATGAATATCGAATACAGATGTGGGGATAGTATTGATCCTTGAGGAACACCTGCAGGAATTGAACGTTGTGTTGCAATACCATCATCCACCGTTACTACAAATGATCTATCAGACAGAAAGCTTTGTATAATTTTCTGTATGTAAATCGGATATCGGAACTGATTCATTTTAAAAATAGGACCGTTGTGCCAGATTGAGTCAAATGCCTTTTCTATGTCTAGAAACACAATGCCTGTGGATTTTCTGTTTTGCTTGTTATTAGTGATGAAATTTAGTACTCTTTTCAGTTGGTGTGTGGTTGAGTGATGCCTTCTAAAGCCAAATTGTTCTTTGTGTATGACACCATTTGATTCTGAGTATTCAGATATCCTCCTTTGTATAATTTTCTCAAATACTTTGGAGAGTCCACTTAAAATGCTGATTGGTCTGTAGCTGCTAGCTTGACTTGCGTCTTTTCCAGTTTTTAAAATTGGAACCACTTTCGCCTTTTCAAATTGTTTGGGGAAGTATCCGTTACTTAAGCACCAATTGAAAATTAAAGCTAGTTTCAAAAAGAAAACATTTGGCATCTTCTTTAAGAATATTGGTTTTATACCATCAACACCAGCAGCTTTCCTGTTATTTAAATTGAAAATAGTAGATTTAACCTCTTCAACAGAAGTTAATGCATCGGACACACTGTTTGGGATGTTTTGTCAGTCTAGCCACTTAATATGTTTTTCTACTTTGTTTTCGACAGTCGAATTTGAAGTAATAGTAATTTTGTGGGCATCTTCGAAAATATACGCAATATGATTTGCTTTATTTTCGTTACTTAAAATCTCTTGTCCATTAACTTTTAATTTTTCAACAGTACATCTTTTCCCTCTAATGCTTTTTTTTAACTCCCAGAATTTTTTCTTGCCGGGTGGCAACTCTTGTAAGAATTTGTTCTAGCTGTTATTTCTGTCATTACAAACATGCCAATCGATCAAAGCGGTCAGCTGTTTAATAACACATGTTAAAGTGTTTCTCTCTGAGGTATCCGTAGATCTTTGTAATCGACGTGTGAAACGCTTTCTTTGACCAATTAAATATATGCTTGTTTCTGAAATTCGTTTTTGCCATACTTGCCGTTTGATTTTTGGAACTTTCTCCGTAGCATCCTGGACAACTTTTGTTAAACGGGTAAGCATATCTTCCATATTTGACGAACTTATAGAGGAATATTCAATGTTTTGATTGTTAATTTCAGTATCGGCCCAACTTTGTATTGCACTCCAATTGGCTAGTTTCAACATTGGGACAAGAACTTCAGTTTGGACGACTGACCCGTATATTTCGCAGCAGACTGGAACATGATCTGAAGACATCAGGCCCGGATGGGTTTCAAGCGGCGATATATTCAGACTGGAGTTTGTGAGCAGGATGTCAACTACAGATGGTTGATTTGCAGATCCACCTTGAGGAAATCGAGTGAAATCGTAAGGTGCATAAATATAGTAGCTGGATTGAAGCTGATGATTATATAAACAATTGCCAGCTG
>JAHXMU010000203.1:1248644-1316518 GCA_019455685.1 Philornis downsi
TTTATAAACAACGGCATCATCTGTTGGCACTTTCTGTAGCTGACATGTTGCATAGTCGTGGGGTCCGCCGCAGCCTAAGCATGCTTTAGGCCTAAAACAATTTGCAGAACCATGGCCATACATGGCGCATTTGGAACACTGCGTCGGGCCTCTTGCTCGCCTCAGAGGATTTCTCCAATAAATAACAATTCCACACACGTATTTTATTTTTCGGACTTCTCGTTTCGATATGTGTGAACGATCAAATTCTAGTATATATAATGCGTCATCGCGGTTGGAACGAGCATTTTGGATTTCGCTAATTTTGACTGGCTCGATATTATATTTCATTTTAAATTCGTCTGCTATTTCTCCTATTTCAAGCTTTGGCAGGCCGAATAAGGTCAAGTTAAATTTTTTGGTATCCTTAACCGGGTGGGTGTAAAACAGCATCGCATTACCTTTTAGAGTTTTGGTAATGTCGTCATAATCTGGCATAGATTTTGGTAAAACTTTTGTACCAATCGACATTCTTTTGTAGCTGCATTTTGAACCAAAAAGCTTGATGACCGGACTAAAGTTGTGGGTGTTGTCCACAACAATTGGAGGAACCTTAACATCTACAGGAGTGGTTTGATCTTCATCCATGTCATCACTGTTGTCGGGATCTGACAGATCAGTAAACCTGTTGGTATTATTAATGTGCCCAATTTTCTGCGCCTTAAACCGTGGGTTGCTGCCCCAGAATTTCTTACGTTTGGGATTCAGCAAATGGGTCATATCAAATTGGTATCTCCCGTACAAATTGGAAAATATTGCGAAAATCCGTTTTCCCCTCGTAGCTTTTAATTCATACTTCGCTTAACAAAATCTAGAAAAAAAAACATCTACCTTCTAGTATATCCTACATAAACGATCGATTTACTCCGGTTATTGAAGGTTTCATTCTTTTTATTTATTTGCACTAAATGCTTTTAAATTTTGTATACTCGTATATTGAGCGTTTGCTAAAAAAGAATTTTTAAGAAATTTTAGAATGGAAACGGGGCCACATAAATATGAAGATCTTCCGAAATGCAGTTCTTGGAAATGTTACTAGTAAGGTTACTAGTAATTTGTAATTTAAGTTTTTATCCATTGTGTTGACCTATAATGCTAATCTATATATATAAAAATGAATCGTGGTTTGTTCCGATGCTTAAAACTCCAGAACGGCTGGACCGCTTTGCATAAATTTTTGTATATGCATCTGGGTGATGCCTGGGATGGTTTAGATTTACAATTCGGTCCAATTGGACAAAGGGGCGTGGTACCTCCCATACCAACAAAAAATTAAAAATCAATTATTTCTGCTCCTGCTCACGGAATTTGAACAAAATTTGGTGCATAGGTTTGGTGTACATATCTTAAGTGCTACTGCAAATATGGGCGAAATTGGACAATGGGGCGTGGTACCTCCCATACAAACCATAAATTAAATATCCAATATTTCTGCTCCTGTTTACGGTATTTGAACAAAATTTGGTACATCGGTTTGGTGTACATATCTTAAGTGCTGCTGCAAATATGGGCGGGATTGGACAATGGGGAGTGGCACCTCCTATATAAACCACAAATTAAAAAGCAATTATTTCTGCTCCTGCTAACGGTATTTAAACAGAATTTTTTTTAACATTGAAACATTTCCAATAAAAATAAAATTTGAAGGCAAAGCAACGTTTGCCGGTTCGGCTAGTAAAGATTTAAAAATAAAACGCTTGATGATCTATTTAACCACATATTTCTATGTTTATATCTTTTATTTAGTTAGTCAAATTTGGTACGTCTTAAGCGCTTACCTCTGTAATTTCCGCTTATTAGTAACCAAATTTTGCAGCAACCAAAAGATTTGTTCTAAATAACTGGTACGTCTTGCGAAAAATCGATCAAATAAGCGCACCCATTACGGTAATAAGCATATGAACCATGTATTCTTAAGCTCACATCAATTAATGAGTTGTATCAAATTTAGTAAAATTCATCAGACACTTCATTGACAATGTTTTGATGTTGAAAATAGACGTTGCGTTTTCACACCCCATTCTTAGTAAACAAATACGCCATTTTCAGTGTGTTATATCTCTCATTCAATAGGACATATTCGGTGTAATTTAACAAGCAACAGACAGTCTGTAAACTTAGTTCTGCTAAGGACAATGGAATAAATTGCCATGCAGTTTAGTGCGACGTACTCATGACTTTGTCGATTCAGAATGTACATAATAATTAATGGCTCTTTTGTAATTACTAAGTGGAAGACCTTAGTAAATTATTGTTACATTTTTTCTACTTTTATCATATTTTCAATCAGAAATATTTTTGATAAAAATTTAGTGGGCACACTTTTGTACAAATACAAAACTGTTTCGGTTGAAGGCGCATGAAACTAATTTAACTGGTCTGAAATTTCTGTATTGGTTTCGTTAAACCTCATCTCCCCTGTGATATTCAGTTCAACGATAAGTATAAAATTAAATTAAATTAAATTATCTACCATTTTGCATGTAAGTACAAAACTTCATAATTCCCATTCTTGAAATCCACTAATTCAACTATTTTTAGAGAACTTATAAATTCATAATAAAACTTTACGAAGTGTGTTCCAAAAATAATGTTTAAATTTCGCGGGCAACGTACATTCAACTTTCGACTATTATTTTCTTTTATATTGGCACACTCGTCTCGACGGTTTTATCCATATAGCAATACTTGAAATGTTGACAATGGCATACGATGACAGTAATCTGAGTCAAATAAATGTTTACAAGTGGTACAAGCTTTTCACAGAAAGTCGAGAAGATGTGAATGACGACCGATGAAAATGTTGAGAAACTGAAGAAAATTGTTATGGAGAATCGTCGAATCACAATTAGAGAAGTTGCTGAGGATGTCGGCATATCAGTTGGCTCATGTCATGCAATCTTTTCGGAAATTTTGGGCATGAAGCGTGTGACAGCGAAATTCGTTCCAAAATTGCTGAATTTTGACCAAAAACAACGTAACGTCGCATGAGCATCGCTCAGGAATTGTTAAATGACGTCAGCGATGATCCAGATTTGCCTAAAATGATCATAACTGGTGACGAATCAGGGGTATATAGTTAGGCCATCGAAATCAAAGCCCAATCTTCCAAATGGAAGAGTCCTGCAGAGCCAAGACCAAAAAAGCACGCCAAGTTCGATCAAATGTCAATGTCGCACGGTAAATAAGGAGTATTACCTTGAAGTTATGCGCCGTTTGCCTGAAGCACTACGAAAAAAGCGGCCGGAATTGTGGAAAAAATAGAATGGCTTTTGCATCATGATAATGCACCTGCTGACTCATATTTGCTTGTGAGAGATTATTTGGCCAGAAACGACACCGTTATCATACCTCAGCCACCGTATTCACCAAAATTTTTTGTTTGTTTTTTGTTCCCAAGATTGAAGAGACACATGAAAGGACGACGGAGAGCTGAAGGACATACCAAAAAGTGCATATCAGAACTGCTTCGAGAATTGGAAATAACGCTGGCACAAGTATATTATAGGTATATCTGAGGGGGACTACTTTGAAATAGATAAAACAGAAATTGATGAATAAATAAATATTTTTTTTGGGAAACATGAAAATTCACCTTATTTTTTGAAAGCACCTCGTATATTGAAGTTGGGCTTCAATAAGATAAAAATGGATGTAATCAACATTTTAAGTTTATCAAAGAATATCTTTAATATGAGATACTTTAATTGAGAAATTTGGAATAAATGCCTAGCTCAGAAAACCGACCACCAACATCAGCTTTTTAAATGACTATCGCTGTAATATTTTTGTAGTTATTTCACCGTCCCTAATTAGCGAATTTTGAAGTGGATATTAGATGCAAATACGCATAAAAGTGGTTACATTGATATTAACAAATACTGCTTTCACTGTTGCTTTGTCTCAAGTGTGAAGTGGTGGACTCATGCCTAATTCATGTTTATAAACCGACTCAGAAATCTGCCTTTATTGTGATGAACTCGTCAAACATTCAACTGAAATATCTTTACAGCGCTGTTTTTGCTTTATTGAAATTAAGCACCATCGCGGCATCCATCTTGCGTACAGCTTTATCATCTCATCGATGTACTCGTAGAGTACATTTTGAAATGCCTACCATTTCAGCTACCTCACGCCCCTTCAGTTCAAAAACTGTAGCAATTTTTCGAAAATTATGCAATGCACAGTCTCATATATTTCAGTTGATATCTTGGTCAACAGAACGGACAATATGGAAAAAGCTATTATGTTTAATTAATATTGGGGAGAAAAAATGTAGGATATCACTGTTTTCATGGGATAGTGCCGAGTTTTATTAAAATGCCCAAATGATTCTGCCGAACAGAATGTCGCGTATACGGCGAGGAGGCCTTACATAATCTTAAGGAACATTCGTTTTTACCGACAACTTGTATCCAGCGAGGAATCTCATTTCTGGTGTTTGGTCAAAAAAGTGATTCAAAATTAAACGTTTCGTATGGAAAATTGAACGTTTAAAACGCAGCCGTGGTCAAATTGTATACTATGGGAAATAATTTTTAAAATTCAAACAGCATTGAGTTATTGACTTAAATTAAAATGTGTTACAATTTTATAACCTTTCGGTTTCTTTCAGAAAATAAATAACCAAAAATTCCACAATCGCCTTACAAGAGTCGTTCCAAAACTAGCTGAACTGATATATAGATGGTGCCAGTAATTTGAAAAAAAAAATGATTTTGGTGAAATATGGTAACCTTATAAGACATATGCTTTAAGTTTCAAGTCGCCACGTTGTTTAGTATTTTTGTTTGAGCCATAAAAAGTGAACTACCTCAGTGAATTGGCAAACATGAAAAAATTGGTCACCGTTATGTAATCTAGATTATACTCTAGGGGTATCTGCTCCTTCATTACCGACTTAAAATATTGGGTAGCAGAGTTTAAACGAGGCAGTACGAGCCGCGAAGACGAAAACCGCAGTAGACGACCCATTGAAGTGTCCACGCCAGACACTGTCAAGAAGATCCACAAAATGGTATTGGATGATCGTTGGCTGAAGGCGCATGAGCCAGCTAAAATGATAGGCATTTTAAAAAGTTAAATTCATCGTACATAGATCGAAAGTTTGAAGATGAAAAAGCTGTGCGCGAGATGTGTACCACGATGGTGCTTCATTTCAATAGAGCAAAACAGCGTCGTGAATATGTTTCAGTAGAGTGTTTGGAGATGTTTCACCGCAATAAAACCGAATTTTGCCCGATTTATAATAATGGATGAGACATGAGTAAACCACTTCACACGTGAGACAAAGGAACAGTCAAAGTAGTGGACTGAAATGCCAAAATCGTATCCAAAAGAGGCGAAAACGGTTCCATCTGCAGGCTAGATCGTGGCTTCTGTTTTTTGGGATGCGCATTGAACTATTCTTATTGATTATCTCCGGAAAGAAAATTCGCCATCAACGGCGAATATTATGTTAACTTATTGCAGAGTTTAGGTGATGAAATTATGGAGAAAAAGCTGCATTTGACGAACAAGAAGGTGTTGTTTCATCAAGACAATACTTCGCTTCACACATCCACTACTGCGATGGCTCAAAATTAATGATTTAAAGTCCAAACTACTATATTACATGCCTTATTAGCTAGGTTAAGTTCCCTGGGACTATTTTCTAATTGCAAAATTGAAAAAATTGCTCGGTGGTGTCAACAATGAAGAGGTGGAATTTTAAGGAGTTGGAAAAAAAGTGTATCGAGCTAAAAGAAATTATGTTGAAAAATAAAGAAAATTTTCCCCAACTTTTTTGTGTCTTCTTTGGTAGGTCTATAATCCGTATTTTGAAAATCGGGTTAATGTTTGTTCCAAACGATAGATTTTGTTTACAATTATTGGTTTCAAATCGTTTTTCAAAATAATGGTGTGCTTTTTCCACCTAAAAACGTATTGTAAAAAAAATTGTAAAAACGTGTTGTATTCTTGATGTATCATTTCTCCACAGAAAAAAAACCGAATAAGCCCGGTTTAAGCAGAGTTTTTGTCAGACTAATAACCGAAAACTAGGTTTTCCGAAAATTAATATTTCTAATGACTTTGAAAACCGATTTTCTTAAAAAGTCGAGTATTTGTGCACTCTAATACCATCATCCTCTCACACAAAAATTATACATAATTCTACATATTTAAAATGCGTAATTTTCTTCTGCCATTATCAGTCTGTTTCTTGTATTTGTTTGCTGGTCGTAACATTTGATTGTTTGCCATTAACGCAGCTGTTGGAACGAGGAGCTTAAATATTTTGCAAATGTTGAAACCATTCGAATATAATTTGATCGTAACATTTGAAATTCCAAAGAAACTTTGAACATCTGTTTTTTGATGTCAAACGGCCAGCTGGGCTGAATTATTAGCAGCGTTTAACATATGGAAACGTTCCAATAAGCGTTTTTTACGAATGTTTTACAGAGACCTCTTATTGTCTCATTAAGTACTTATTTATTCGTATAAATTCATGTGTTTCGCTGCATAAATTGTGATATGTATTAATTAACATCAATGTGGGTGTTGATATTTATATATGTAAAAAGTGTTTATATTTTTCACCGCACTTCAACCATAATTCAGTGGTCATTTTTGCCATTTGCTCTGGATGAAAAAAAGGCAGATCATAAATGTATGTTGTTAAATGCGCCAGTAATTTGTTTTTTTTTTTTTTTACAATCAAATTTTGTTCAACTTAATAAACAATAGCAGGATATAAATATAAATATTGGGCGAATGGTTTTAAATCCTCACCCAATAAATTATTGACACATGAACAAATTACATGAACTATTTCACTTTGTTTGCCATAACAATGGTATTAATTAACACCAGTTATAAAATTTCAAATTTATTTTGTGGTTGCAGAGGTTATATCACTGTGCAGAAGGTAAATACAACTACACAGCAGACTGTACAGATAATGGAGATAATTATGAAACTGTTAGTCAAACAATTAATATGCGGGGTATATTCAGATTTTATTAATAATGCATGGAGAAGTATTTTTATTTTATTAACGACTTTAAAAGCGGAAAATCAATAACCGAAATCAGTGGCCAACAACAAAAAAAAACCTACATCTACTCATTTACCTATACTTCTATTTCTAGACTTTTTAATTTTATACTGCCGTTTTTAATTTTCAATTTGTACGAAATTTTATTTGTTTTATAGTTTCGATCATTGGGCCAGCACAGAAATTTTAGTTATATACCTTCACTCAATGTCCTTTTTCGTTTGAACGAAAGTGAGAGTGGTGCAAAAGAGGCGTTTAAAAAACGTAGGTTTTTTTTTCAAAAAGTACACAAAATTAAAAAACAATAAATGAAACAACACCAACATTTGCTGAGATCTTGCACTAAGAAATTATAAACTCTTTAGTTTTTTTTTCTAAATCTGCTGCATGATACCTTAACGGTCATGGCAATGTAGTTCATTATCGTTTACAGAACAACGTATGTTATATGAAAGATATGAAGCTAGGAATATATGTTTTAAATTAGGTAATTTGTAAGGGAGTTATCGGACGCAGCGTGGTTAACTGGTGAATTTTCTTAAAACTTATCAAGTATTGTGAGGCAATAGGACTGATTAAAAGTTGTGGAAATTCAATATTGAGGATTACGGTTATAGGGAAAAACTCAATTTCAATAAATCGGCTAAATTTGTATTTAAGATTTAAGAATGGGTTTGGAAAAGTCGCCTGTTTTCCTTTCCAATCAAATGCATGATATCTTCAAATTTCGACTGAATTCGACACAACCTTCTGAAAGATATGGAACTAAGAATGTATATGGGGGTGCCAGAAAATAAGTGTTTATTTGACAGATCTTTATAAACCTTTCTCAAGCATTTAAAGGCAATGGATAAAAATCTACGTACTGCAGTCTACTAATTTGAAATTATAAAGAAAAGATTGAATTTTGGAAGAGATGGAACAATTCTCTCCATTTTCACTCCCAGAAATTAATTCACAAAACGCATGCCTAATTCCTAAACGTGCCTAATTCGTCCAAATAGAGCACAACTGCTATACATTTAAGAGTATAAGGGAGCAAGTCGTACATTTGTATGACAAGTACCAAAAAAGATGCGACGATGCGCCATAATTTCACACTGGGATCGTACTTTGCAAACGCTAAGCATGTACAAAATCTGACCAAATTTAGTGCAGCTAAATAAAAGATATGAACATAAGAATCTGTGTGGGAGCTGCTAAAAAGAAATACAGAAAATTTTCTGATTTTGGCCAAACCATCACAATGGGCACTAATTGTGGTTGCTGCAGTCCATGACTAAGTAGGTACAGGGAAAACATTAATTTGGAGAAATTGGTTAAATTGTATGAGATGTAACGCAAGAGGTGATTGTAAAGCTTTTAAAAATATTTTACGATTTACGTCAGTTATTGTGTCTATTAACCAGACAGACAGGCAGAGGAACATCGCTCATTCGACTTAAAAGCTTATAAAGCACTGAATGAGAGGAGATTTACAAAAATTCGGGATAAAAAACAAAAGATCGAGAGCAAAAAGTGTATTATCACCTATTTAGTGGTATTCATTATTCGTTTTCAAATAAAATTGAATAAAATACACATAAAGCTTTGATTTCGACGAAACTTTTATTTCATTCTAATGTTTGGTTCTTGCCATTATGTACGAAATACGATGTAATTTTAATGTCCACTTCTAGACTGGTTGCGGCAGTGGATTCTTTTGGAGTAGTTTTCGAAAAAAATATGACCCAATGACATCTCCAGGCCACAATGCGCACCAAACTGTCACTTTTTTCGAATGCTTTTCCACAATCATTTCTGGGTTCTCTGATCCTCATATGCGACAAATTTGCTTGTTGACGTAACCCACGAGTAAGAAATGAGTTTCATCGTTGAAGAAAATTTTGTCCGATTGAAAGTCCACGTTTGAATCATCGCTTTTGTGGTAAATTTGAAATATTTTTATGCGTTCTTCAGTTGTTAAATTGTCCATATTCGCAGATGGCAAATATTTCACTAAATCGTCATATTGTAAATCATATTTTTCTGGTATTAAGAAGATATATAAACTTTTTTTTATAGCATTGGTATTGTAAAGTTGTATAACGCATTTGTTATTGAATTATGGAAAAGATACGTTGTAATATTGTAATTTAATCAAATCGGCCTTAAGGCTTAAAATACAATCTTGAATAAATAAATTAAAATTAAAATAAAGTACACTTCAAATGACTCGTACTTAACAGCTGACGGCCTTGCCAGACCGGCGGTTTTGAAACCATTAAAGCCATACAAACAGCTTGTACTGCAGTCACCAAAATTGATATAAACATTACCATTACTAGATGGGTGCGCAATAAAATGGCATTTGTTAAAAATTCTACTTAAAAGAAAAAAAAGAAGAAAAAACACAGTTACCACAAAATCAGTACACTAGACTAGAACAAAGTAAAACTGTGAATGCAGATTTTCCTGTCAAGATATGCTCGCGATGAAGATGAATTTTAAAAAATTCATACTTTTAGG
Source organism: Philornis downsi (assembly GCA_019455685.1). NCBI lineage: Eukaryota > Metazoa > Arthropoda > Insecta > Diptera > Muscidae > Philornis > Philornis downsi. The sequence continues at coordinate 1,258,231 of JAHXMU010000203.1, forward strand.
GGTAAAACGGGGAATTATGGAGTCTAAAACGGGACCGTCCCATAAATGACAAAATGGCAGAAACTGAAGTCGTGAAGGAAAATAGGATAAAATAAATAGGATAAAAAGGATAAAAATCGCACCAGACTAAATCTAAAGACTGAAGCTAAAGCTGAATGTGGAAAAAAGCACCTTCATAATTATACTTTTAAAAACAGAATCGTTGAAATTAGCAAAGGGACAATACTGATAAACCTTAATTGTTTGAACACATCACGTAAGTTAATTTCTTTTACCAATGCTTAACTGGATTTAAATCCCTCATTCAATTGTACTAAATTTAATGTGTCTTCACAAGCGTCAAGTTTTTATTTAGTTCTGCGAATAAAAATGTATTGCTTTGCCGCTCCAAATTAGTTGGCTTGGCCAAAGTCTTCATAACTTCCAGCGATAAATTGTACATACTATGTTCAGGGAACTAAAAAATTTGGCATCATTCACTGACCGTTAAAATACAGTGTTTACTAATAAAAATATTGCGATATACCACGCTCTGTCTAGCCCGTCAAAGGGCGTTGGCAGAAACATGTGTTAGTTCACCTGACTGAAATTTCTCTAGTATGTATAGAAACAATTGTGTAGAAAAAATATCAAATAACATCATAAATATTGCATTTATTCCGGTAACACGAACTGGTTTTTGAACAATCTTAACCTGTGTCATTTTGCGAAATTGAATAGCTTTCCTTTGTAATTTGTATATTAAGAAAACAAGACGCAATATTTAGTACAAAATTTTCACCCAGTTTTCATGGGGAAGTATTATGCCTAAATCTGCCTTCATCTTTCATCTTTGTATGTTAACACTATGGAATATTTCCCCTAATGGCATATTTCTTCTTGCCAGCAAAATTTTCTGTATGCAAATCAAAGAACAATTTCTTTCCATTTAGACAAATAATTGATTTTATTTAAAATGAAACACCCTGATGAAAAGCCATTCGTCACTGTGAAAACATTACTTTTTTTTACAAATATGGCGAGTTGAAATATGAAATGCGCAGTAAAGCAATCTCCGCATACACATGACGAGCACTAAAGCATTCAAAGCGGAGGCCATTGTTCGTTGAGGCATTTTAACGCTTATTTTATGACAGAAAAAGCCATTTACTTGCCATACAAGCGTGTTCCTTAAGTATAATTTATTGCCATAAAAAATACTTGATGTTCCATAACACACTTTAATAGCTTATAATAAATATTTTTGTATGGTAATAAAAATCTATTTGGGAAATAATTGACTTTTAGTAATTTTTTTTATTATAAAACAAGAATTTTTATAGTCTTAATAACTCAAATATTGCAAATGCAAATATTCTATTTACTATTAAATGTACTTTCATCATTTAGCGTTGCATCCCTTCCAGAGGGTCAGCAAATCGATGTCAGTGATCAAATAAGATATGGAATATGGAATAAGAAATATGGTCTTCAAAGAGGTTTTCAAAATAAAAACAACAACAATTCCACTACAATGCATTCCGCTTACATTCTACTCTACTAACAGCGCACAAATGTATGACAGTATCGTGAATTGGACAATGGCAAAATTTTTCATAATCAGTACAGATGTTGCTATCGGGTGAACTGACTTATTCAACTTTCAACGAAAGTCGATTTGCATTGCGCCGTCCATCGAGTTCGTTGTCGAAAACTTTCTGTGCCGAAACATTTGTGTCCATCCGCACAACATGACCCAACCAACGCAAAAGCTGTATATTAATGCGTTTCACAACGTCGATGTCCTTATATAGCTCATACAGCTTGTTGTTCATGTGACGCCGATACTCTCCGTTAACGATGATGAGTCCATATATTTCCCGGAGTATTTTCCTCCAGAAAACTCCCAGTACTAATTCATCTGCTTGTGTCATAAGTCAGCATTCTGCGCCATATAACAAGGTAGGTAGAAACAATGTCTGGTACAGTTGGATTTTTGTTTGCCGAGAGAGGGCTGTATCATTGAATCGCTTGCTTTGCCCATAACAACATCTGTTACCAACTCTCTCTCTTTATCTTCATACTGACATCATTTGTTTTGTTTACAGCGGAATCGAGGTGGAGAAATTCTTTCACCACTTCAAAATTATAGCTGTCGACGTTCACACAGCGTCTCAAACGAGCAGGCTCTTTGTTCGTTAAAACCAATAACTTTGTTTGGCGGCGTTATGCGGTCGATATTTTTCCATATTTTACGATATTTTTCAATATTTTTTTATTATGCACCAAATAGTATTGACAAAAATCTAAAATACTGTAGTTTATGTAGTAGCGTTTACGAAGGGATAATTAAATTTTACTAAATCAATCAATTTATTTTTTATTTTATTTATTTATTTTGCACCTACCATGCAAAAATACACATAATGTTAAAGCTCATATTCATTTTCAGAACTAAGCTTACAAACGCATGATCTGTGCTAAATTCGATTAAATTCAATACAACTACTTGAAAGACATAGAAACAAGAAAACACCCGAAAATAACATGAACTCATTCTAAGTCGAAACGAACTCAAGTTGAGTAAAATTGATCTCCGTAAGGCGCCAAGTACATCCTCATTCAAAGTAAGTTTGCTTTTTTCTAGACACTAATCAATCCATCATCTGAAACTAAAATTAATAATTTGCCATTATTTTAGCATTATATAGAATCCTTGCGTATTCAAATTGAATGTCCATCAGATTGAGGAAATTCGTTAACAATTCAATGCGATTAGTTTTTACAGACTTATGAACTGAATTTTAATTGAAGCAAACTATAATTTAGTATAAGCGGACATCATTTCAGAGCCAGTAATTCCAATTGAGTTAATTTCACTGAAATTAATGGAAGTGGTTGTCGTATCAAATAAAATATTTTTAACGTAATTTTTCGTAAATATTAGTATTCCTAGACTCAAAAGTAATACAATTGCGGTTTATTTTATTTCAGTAGTATATTTCATTATTGTTTCATTAAAATTACTAAATTAAGTGTAACATTTTTGACTTGAGATTGTGCTAAAAATTCTATACAAGAACTTACAAGTGTTGCAAGTATACTTGAAAACATCCTTGAACTTTGAACTGAATTTTAATTTATTTGAATTAAAATTGAGAAAGCTTTGAATTAAGATGTAGGCAAAGTTCTTATTTTCTAGTTCAGTGTTTACCAAATTTCATAAAGGAAATTTTAGCAAAAAACTGAGGTTTACAACCGTATCAAAATGATAAAACATCTTTTATCTTAACGCTTAGAATTAAACAATACATTTGGATATATTTAAAAATGTAAATTAATAACTAATTAAATTTCCCTGGGCTCTTCCGACATCAAAAATGGGTTTTTTTCATCGAATTTGCGAGGCTTTATAACAAATCAGGATCTAGGAGATCCCATCCCTAATTACTCCTTTCAGTTCAGCAATGTTTCCATATACTGTATTATTTTTATACATACGCCTTACTAGTATTCCCCAAACATTTTCAATTGGACTTAGATCTGGGAAGCATGCCATTAAATCGACGGATCAGTCCTCTAAAATTCCTCTTGTTTGACGACCCTTATGGATTCATCCGTTATCCTGCTTAAAAATGTATGGGTTTTCCCTATTTTTCCATAGGTGTGGTAGCCAACTACTCTCTAGAACTTGGATGTACTCGAAGCTTTTCATCGTGGAACTTATAAACTGCAAATTTTGCTTTCCAATGTTGTTAAAAGCTTTCCACACCATGACCGATCCTCCACTAAAGTTCCTCTTTGACAAAAAATTGTGGTTCTTTTCTCAGATCAACCCAGTAATGGCGATATCCGTCCGGTCCATCCAAACTAAATTTTTTCTCATCAGAAAAAATTACCTTTATTTAAAAAAACGATAATACACATGCAAGGTATCGATATGACATTTTTCTTACCAAGTCCCAGTTTGTTTGTAAGTGTTTAAGCCTGTTTTTTGGAAACAGTCCTCTCACGAAGTTTATTTAAAATTCTGTACGATATATAATAATGTAATATTTGGCCTCAGCGGCAGAGGGCATTATTGAGGCATGCTGGCAACAAGTTTCTCGTGTACGCTAACTACAATACATAATTTCAAGTAAAATATATTAATTAATGAGTTCTGTTAATTAATTAGTTAAGGAGTTCATATTTTTTGAAAACATTGGAATTACATAAGAGGCATCTTCAAATTTTGTTTTAGGTAATCCTTCACATTCTTTTTAAATGTAGATATATTATTCACATTTTTAATGGTCATTGGTAAAATATTGTATTCAAGACTACCCAAATATTCTATACGCTATTTAGTGGTCTCTAATCTGCACCTCACAACTTTCAAATTGTTAAAATTTCTTGTGCGAAATTTAGTTTGATTTTGTGTAAATTCAATAATTCTGTTTCCGATTTTATTTAAAGATTTATAAACATACATAACAAGCTGATGCAGATGTATTCCACGGATTGGCGGATGCGATGGGTAAATCAAAAATATTTCTAAGTGCCTTATTCTGCATGCGTTGTAAATTTTTTAAAGCAACAGTGTATTTGTGACCATATACGACGGCCAAATAACTTAAACGATTTTGAACGAGTGAGTTGAAAACTAGTAGCTTATTTTTTTCTATTCAAAAAGTATTTAAATTTATGCAAAATGCCAATATCAGCAGCAATTTTATTCTAAACATTGCAATTTTATTCTAAAACTTTCCCAAGTTAACTTGCATTGTAATGGCAGACCCAGGCACTTCACTTCAGATAGCCACACCATCGACAAAAATATTGAAATTGATTTCCATTGCACGCTCTCCGCGTCTAAATCGAACTAGTTTAGTTTTGGTTGCGTTAAGTACTAATTTGTTTATTCTCACAAACTCAAAAAGTAATGATATGTCTTTCTCCATCATGGTTTTTAAAGCCAGACCATATTTATATGGATAAAATAAACACATATCATCTGCAAACATATACAGCCGGCCATTCAACTTCAAATTAATTAAATCATTTAAATAAATAGAAAACAGAAATGGTCTCAAAACACTACCCTGCGGCACTCCTGATTTTACATGAACTATTTCACTCTTTGCCTTATAAATTTGTACACATTGTTTTCTGCCACATATATAGCTTTTCAAGAGTTGTAATTGCTTACCGACAATTCCATAATATGATAGTTTTTCCAGCAGTATATCATAATCTACAATATCTAATGCCTTAGAAAAATCTAACAAACAAGCCTGCAGCGTCACGAAAACCACTATCCAAACCATCACAAATAAAGTTTACCACATTGATCACAGCTTCTTTACTTCCACACCTTGTACATATATTCATTTTGATTTAAGCAATCCAACAGCTTCTTACGCAATAATTTTTCAAAAATGTTGTCCATAACACCAAAATTGCAATAGGACGATACTCTTCCACAGACATAGCTTTCGAAAATTTTGGAATGGAGATAATTTTACTAATTTTGAGACTATTAGGATATTTTTCGCTTGCAATTATTCTATTGAAAATGTCCATTAATACATTTTTTTTTTTTCATTCATTTTTTTTATTGGATCTTTCTTACGAAATTTACAATATGTATTCAAATCTTAATCCTATCTTAAACTAAAGTATCCTGCCATTGCCGGATCTTGTTTTTGGCGAGCAGAACTGTATATCACCGGACCAAGTCTAGCGTGTCCTTTCTTTTTAGCCGTATATAACCGGGAAAATGCTGAAGGTTTTGAGCGAGTGGGTTTGAGTGGGAGTAGAGGTGTACGCCGATTGGTTCTTGGTCGGCGGCGGCGTAGGGACCTAGGTAAGCCGGCGGCGGCGGCGTGGTCGGCTAACCCAGCGGCGGCTAACGGCGGCGGCGGCTGTAGTTATACCAGAAATACAACATGTCGATGCTCGAGGAATTACGAGGATATTTCAAAAGAGATCAGAAACTAACTCATGAATGAAAATTCATCGTGTGGAACACCTCAATATGATGATCGACCACAGCTTTGTGATTCACTTAAATCAAACGTAACATTGCTGTGGTATGTCGTGCCGAATAAATACAAACAACTTGACATCATACGGCATGTGTTACAATTCAAGTAATTTGTCCATCGATAGGCGTTAGCAAATGGCAACCCATATGTAATTTCTAATTAATTTTACAAAAATAAGTTAAACTTGAAAACTTTAATACATTTTTATTAAAAATATCGAAAAACAAAAATATATAAATTATAATAACAGAAAATAAATAAATAAAATAACATATTCAAAATAGCTGAACTTCATTTGTTAAACAAAAAAAAAGCATCTCTTGTGCTGCTGGAACCTTAGGTTAATTAACGTAACGTAAATTAAAGAAATAAAAAATAATATAATTCAAATAAATAATGATTAAATAAAAACATTATGTTAAGTCTTCCTTGCAGGTCTCGTAGTTGTCGTGAATAAAAATTATTTTATTTACGTTGTACGGACTAAGCTGAGATCGTTTATTTGTGATAGTTAGACCAGCAATCGAAAAGACACGCTCACTTGGTGTGCTGGTTGCTGGAATACACAAGACTTTTTGTGCTAAAGTTGATAACAATGGCATTGCTGAAGCCTTGTCCCTCCAAAAGCTTAATACGTCTTGGTTTGACGACAAACTTAAAAGTAAATGGCATTCGGCTTCTAAGGTAGAGTTTTTTACATTTGCCGATGTCGTTGAATTAGCTTTAATATTTTACTGGTAGATGGACCCTCATTAAAACTACCACCAATACTTTCCGACACATTACCCATCAGGTCCCTAAACATTCTAATCAAAAATTCGGTTTTGTTTAAATTTTGTGCTTCCAAATATTCTGACACACAGTCCAGTGAGCTAAATCTTGGATCTAGCAAAGAAGCACATACAAGTATGTCAGATATGGGAAACCTATAGTCCAATTTACTTTTAATATTGTACTTCATCAAAGAGACCAGCGAATTGTTTATGCTGTTTTCTATCAAAACGTTATCTTCTTTCTCATCTAAAATGGACTTAATCTCAGTCCGTATAATCAAAGCGAGATTTATTGATGAATACGCATCCCCAGAAAGAATACTAACTGCGTCTTTAAATTTTTGAAGAAAATCCCGTAGCTTATACAGAAGCTGTGCCTCAGTCTCTAATAATATTAAGTCAGTCTTATTAAGATTTGTTAGTAATTTATTGGTGGCAGTTCTTTGACACCCAAGACTGTCTAGCATGGCTAATACGCTGTGCCACCTAGTTGGCATCGAGTTTTTAAGAGTGGTGTTTTTTTTATCCACCAAACTTCCCTGTAAGTCATTTATATTGTTTATATTTTTATACGTGTTCAAAGGTACATCATCCAGCGGTTCAAATTCGTCATCGTAATCAACCCATGCAGCATCTTCGGATGCAAGTAATTCCTCTAAGTTATCAATATTTGACAAAATTTCATTTTGCAATTCGTCAGCTTGACTCCTCAAAACATGGGTCTTAAAACGTAATGTTCTTACAATTCTTTTGCATTTTGCAATTAAATTTTTTTAATTCAGGGACTGAATTGAAACCATCTACAGTGAGTAAATTATGCAGTCCATGTCCAAGGCAGAAATGATTATTGATACTCCCTAAATTAATGGCTTTTTTAATATTACTGCCTTGATCAGTTACTACAAAATTTGAACCCATTTGCAAATTAAACATTTCAGTTACTTGTTCGAGTTCACTTAAGATATTACTTGCAGTGTGATTTTGGGATAAATATTTTGTTTCCAGAGTTAAGTGCTTCATATCGAAGTTTGATGAAAGAAAATGAAACGTAAATGTTATATAACTTCTTCTCCGAAAATTATCTGTCCACAAATCCAAAGTTAAAGCAAAGTGTTTTTGTCCAGATATTTTCAATGTAACTTGCCGTAAAACGCTTTCATAAACATCGTCCAGTGCTGTTGTTGAAAGTGTTTTGCGATGTGGAACGTCATCATCAGCAACAATAACTTTATACTTTCTTAGAAAGTCTCTAATTCCATTGTGTGAAATTATATGGAAGGGTAGCAAATCTCTAGCCATCCACAAAGCTAAGTCTCGTCCTAGCGCCCATTTTCTATCTCTAGAAGACTTAATCAATGCAGTTTTATTAAAAAAATTTGATATTGTTGCATTTCCAGCGGATGACGTATTTGGGGAATCGATATCGCGTAGATTGTGTGCGTTTTTTAGATGACGGATTAAATTGCCTGTTGAACAGTTTTGACTGTATGACTGAACCTTAGCACTGAAATAATATTCTATAACTTATAAAGCACTTAAAAACATCTTGAAATAGTTCTTACCATGACAAAATGACTGATCCATCTTCTTTTTTTTGTTCTTCCAAACATAGCTTACAAAAAACTTTGTCTTCATCAATGCACTTGTTTTCTTTTTCCAACAACAAATTTCCAAAGTAGTCCCAAGCTTTACTTTTACGATTTGCATTACGCTTAAGTTGAATTGCATACATGTTTAATGATTTCTCCATCTGTTAATTATTGATTATTCTGAATTGGTAAACTTCTTTAATATTATATAGTCAAACTTGCCTTGAGAAGTTATTTCCGCCTTGTTATTTACTTTTAAACAAACAAGAAAACAACACAAGCATTAAAGCTGTTAGAATCGGATAACATACGACAATTGTACTTGTTTATAGAAAGTAGGGGTGGAAAGAACTAGATAACGACAATTTTGCTTTTCAATCTATGTTGTCTTCTACTCCTGCCACATATTTGTTGAAAACTAGGTGGCGCTTTTCTTGTATTTCATGATGAAATGGCTAAGAAATAAGTTATACGCCGCCGAACCACGCCGCCGCCGCCGCCGCGCCGAATTATATGTAAACAGGCGGCGGCGCAGCAAAAATCGCTAAAAACGGCGGCGGCGGCGGCGTGGATCGGCGGCGTACATGTCTAAGTGGGAGGACAACTTCGATACATATGACCTGCTTAATTTTTTTATTTCCTCGGAAATATAAGGAATGTTTAAATCTTTGTGTATGTTATCATTTCTAACATACCATGGGGCACCACAAATTTGACGCAGTATTAATACTTAAGACAAATAGTTACAGCATTCAACTACTATTTTCGACACAATACCATCACATCCCGGCGCAGCATCAATATTAAGATCATTAATCATGTCAATGACCTGATTTTCATTAAAAGAATCTAGCGAAAACTTGCTTGTTTTCCGCCTCAAAGTCCTTAGTACGTTGCAATTATCATCTTATTATTTTGCTTCAAACTTTTCACAGACCCTACAAAATATTGATTTACACGTTCAGCGTTCTTCTTATCACAAACAACTCTTCGTCCACCTTCTGTAATAATCTGTATTTCCTTATTTGTATTACGTCCCAAAACAGTGTTAAAAAAGTTCCAAGATTTTTCGGATTATTATTAACTTTATTCAGATTGTAAAAATAATGAGTGTTCCTACACTACGTATTAGCTACCTTGATTACCTTACGGATACCTTTTAACAGCTCTTTATATTTATTAGTTTTCGCTTTCTTCTTTTAATAAGCGATTTCTCCTTAAGAAAAATCAAATTCTGTAGATTTGCATTTACCCAGGGAGTAAGAGGAAATCTAAGCTGTTTTTTATATTTCATCTCACTAGTCGAGTAAGCTATAGCTCTATTGAGATTATTTGCCTAATCTTCTGAAATATCTAACACTGGAGCAATATTAATCTGCAAATAACGTTTGACTGTATTCATATCACACAATGCTTTTTCGTTTTCTCTTTACTTTGTGTGGATAAAATCTTACATTTTATCTTACAAACACACTATGTTATGATCTGTTAAATCACATTCTACTGAATCAACAGAAATTGTCCAGAAAATATTCCACAAATGTTTCCTGGCAACGGTAAAAACGGTAAGTAACGGTACTAGTTCATAGTCTATGCTTTGCTCTTCCGTTCCTTATTTTTGTTTTCGCTAAATTTCTAATTTGCAAGGGAATGAACAAAAAATTTTGATGCGTCTTTTCATTTTGTGAAACACTGTAGTTCAATAAATTTGATTGTTATTAATTTAAATACAATTATTTGTCAAGAATCTTTGATTCCTTTGCCATGTTATTATCATTTAAAAGGTTACATCAACCAATGTTTTAAGGCTTCAGCGGCATATATCCACTCGATGGTTCAAAAACATTGTTTTTTTTCTCGACATAATGTCCACATCAAGATTTTTGAATGACTTCTTTCTGTCGACATATGAAATTCTCATTCAATGAGGTCACTGTAACGTTACCGGTTAGGAAGCTCCAATACTTGCGTTGGTTGAATAAATTGAATTCCAAGCTGTGTAGAGGCCAATCTTTTCATCAATGTTGGATACAACGTGGTCACGGAGACATTCAACTCCAGTGTGTCCGGATTACACATTTGTGAACTGGATTTTTGATTGAACGGTCATTTTTATACAATGAAATACATATTATTTGAAACAAAAAATAACACATGGAAGAAAGCGTATAAAGTACCATGAATCTTTTGAGGAAATGCGTTTTATGACTTTTTAAATGGACTGAGCGATGTCCATCTGTCTGGCTGGCTGGTTATCTAGTAGACACGATAACTGCCGTAAATCTTTATAAAATTTGATCTAAGCTAAAAAAAGGCAAAAAAAAAAACCAAACGATGTTGACCAGATGAAGATTACACTGTTTTATAATTCCTATGGATTCTAATATTAAGTTTCTATTTATAAAACGCAAAATATATGAATGTAACTCAATTCAAACTATCAACATTTTGTTGAAACAAGTTCTGGATTTTTTAATTGTCGACTTTCCAATTTTTTCGAATATAGAAAGCTGTCTTTTCAACTTATTCAAATATTCAAAGACCACTTTCGATATTTTAGAAAATATGAAAAGTGCATTCTTCGATATTTCCATAATAAAAAGTGTTTTAATGTTGTATTTTTAATAAAATCTAACAATTTGTTTAATAGAACAACCCATATTTATTAAAAAATGACGACAAATAAATATATATTTGAAAAAAAAGGAAAATTATAACAGACTGAGATCTTGGCTAGCGCAGAAATGTCAGTCAAATGATCTAACTTACATATACCTTCTTTTATTAGCGCAAAAGTGTACGGAATTCCAAAAGGTGCATGATAAATCACTAGATTCTCACTATGAAAGGGAGTGAATTAATAATGAATCATAACCTAACGAAATTAATTGTAATAATACTACGTGCTTATGACTTACTGGATTCCGCTTAGATGATATAGAGAAAATGTAGATTTTTGATAAATCAAATAAGTAAGTTTAATAATAAAGACCTGGAACATTAATCAAAGAATATGTGGATTAAATTAGATTAAATTAAATTACCAAGTACAAAAAGAACGGGGTTATTTTACTGATAATTATAACGTTATATAATTGAAATACGTTTTAATTCGACAGCCTAACAATTAGGGCTTAGAGGGCTAAAATTAAATTTGGTCGGCCTGTTTGTATGTTATGTGCCCGAATGGGTGCGGCTATGCAATGTGTGGTTATGAAAGAAATGATATTAGAAATATGTAGGTTAAACGCTCCGTTTATATAGGAGATGCCAGAAAGGTATGGCAATGCCCCCAATTTTCAATCGCTGAACATAGTGCAGGGAAGACGCCGATTTTTCCCAAGTTTTCCAATCATCGTTAGGTGCGCAACTAAGTTCTTGCTGTTTTTTTTTTTTTACAAAAATGCAACTTTATTATGAAATCAGGTTTCCAAATTAAACTTTCAAAGTATTGCCCATCGCTAGCTACTATTTTTCCCATATTTCTGGCAAAGCTTCAATTCTGTCACGGTAAAACTGTTTATTTTTTGAGTCTCTCCACGAATCTTGCCACGATATCTGGAAAATATTTCCGTTTCCAAGTAGGTTTTCATGAGCTTGGCCACATAAGGCCGAGTGTTGTCATGCTGAATAATCACTTTACGTGCTTCTCCGCGTATTGTAGGCGATTCTCGCGCAGAGATCAGCTCAATCGCATTAACTGAAGTTGGTACCGATCTCCAGTGATGATTTTGGTTTCGACAGCTCGTAATAAATAACACCAACCTGGGCTTCCATGACGACCATGACTTTATTTTCTTTGGATTGCTGTAATGAATCCATTTTTCATCACCCGTTACAATACGATAAAGAAAATTCTTCCTTTTTTGTCGCTGAAACAGTTGTTCATAGGCGAAAAAACGACGCTGAACGTCCTTTGGCTTCAACTCATAAGGAACCCAAGTTCCTTTTAAATTGCATTCCCAACGCATGCAATCGCTTGGAAATGGCTTGGCGGGTATGTCATAATACTGAAGCAAGCTCTACCTGCGTTTGACATGGATTCTCATCAAACAAGGCCGTCAATTCAATGTCGTCCTTAAACCAAATCATATATATTCACAGAACCAAAATAAAATGACGAGGTAGTATGTTTGCAATATACCTAAGCTTGGCGCTTGACATTTAGGTTATGGCGGAATCGACTAGCACTCACAGCTGGCGCCATTTATTGGCAAACCGTGGGAATAATAACCGCATCTAATAAATTACCACAATGAACAAAAAAATATGTTACTGCCGTCAACAAATTGTAGTTAAAGGGAAAAGTTTGAATTTTGGAAATTTAAATGTGTCGGATTGCTAAATTACAAACCTGAGAACGTATAAATTAAATGGGTCAATTGCCCAACATAATTCCAAAAATTCGATTCAATAGAGCGACAGCAAATTTTCGAGTTTTGACAAATCACATATTCGTATAGTGAAACATAAAAATCTTTTGAGGTTTTATTAGTTTATGATAAAAAGCAATCAAGAAATTTCAATTTCGCAACTTTTCCACCCAAAAGCATGTGTGACAAATGTCACTCTTTCAGTGATGCTACATTCTTTAATATTACTGTCAAATATATCGACACTGTAAGTTCTAAGATACAACATTGTATTCTATATATCTCTTTCAACAGTGTTATCCATCATACGCAAAAATATTAAACCATTTGATATGGCAAAAAAGTATCAGAAAGACGCGTTTAATGTATAATGCATTTACGACGCAAATCTTTATGAAACTTCTTAAAACTGGGCACAGTCTAATATTTTTTAAGACCGCAGTTAGAAACCCGCTTTTTTGCACTGTTATTTCTAACCAATAGATTATACCAACTTAGTTTGTAGCCTAATGACTACATTGACCACTAATTAACCATTCCCATTCTAATGTCTTCCATATAAATAACAGATTTAATCAGTGCATTCTTAGGTTCAAGTTTAAGATATATCATGTGTTCACAAAGTATGGTCTGAAGACTGAAATTAACTGTTTTAACGTTGACTGCAGTTAACTATATTTTTATCCACAATATTACTTTGTAATGGTTGGCAAAATTTTTAAAGATTAGCTAATTATCCATGTTCTTCTGGTGCATACAAATAACCGATTAGAATTATATCTTGTACACATTTGGACTGGTCACGGTCAAGTTTGGTGGAAGTTTTGAGAATGAAAACTGAGAGCTTCGCAACATACCTGCTGGTACCTTCTATCTAAACTCCATAAAAATTTAATTTATCCGTTGTAATGCATAATTCTTAGATTACAGCTACTTAAGTTTTTTTCAAAAATCGACCGGACAATCACACCCCTTTTGGTATTACAAATCACGTAATTTACATTTTGTTTCTAGATTCCTAATTTCTATTCAATAGTTTCAAATTCAGTATAATTTAGTAAGCATTAGGCACTTATTAAACTTAGTTTTATGAATGAAAATGGACGGTAATACCACTCACCATAGGGTATCAGAAATACAATTTGGCCAGTATAACAAACAACCAATTTCCCTCTATAGAGTGCAGCTGTATGTGTTCATTTGACTGAAATTTCTGTACTGGTTCAAATAATAATTGGGTTGCCTTTTTCTCCGTAGCCACCACAAACAATTCTTCAGCACTTTTATATTTTTGCATTTTGAACTTGCATTTGGCCATATAGCATAATTATTTGATGGCCTCTGGCAACACTGTCTAACAGCATAGCACGTGAAGTCATGAACAGAGATCAATCCACAGGCAAGAGAGAGTAATTCGTGCATTTCCATCACACACAGCTGGTGTCTGACGTCGCAACAAACAATAATATAAACTTTTTCTGCAGGATTACGTCGTAATTGCAACAGGCTTGATTCGGTTACTCAACACGTTCCGTAATTATTCATGTTATTTACAATTAATGACACGCACTTCTTCATGATGGGTGCCATGTTTACGGGGGAATGCATAAAAGGGGGCTAAATAAGACTTAATACTTGTATCTTATATTCCGCACAATAACTTTTACCCGTATGATGGCAGACGGCTGTGATGTTAAATTGTTATTATTGGATAAAGAATTATTCAAACTCATGTCATGCGACAACTTTGCTAATCTGATTATGGGGCCAATTATAAATTGATAAGGCACGAATTACTTCGAGACTCATGTAAATTTTTCTTTCGGGAAACTTAAGCTAAAATAAACCTGCATTTATATAATCCAATTGATAAATATACTTAGCGATAGCTTTTTGTGTGACAAACGAGACAGTATAATACAGGAATTATATTTATGAAAGCTGATGTAATGAGGGTACCAACTTTTGCTAGGTGAACCAACTTGCATACACACACCTTCACCCGAAATCCTTTTCAAACTGATCGAAAATTCCCGCGGGCGGCGAAGTGGCCAATTTTGTTTGATCTTCAGTCGCCGGTTCAGTTCAAATTTTAACCAGCGGCGGTTGAGTTTAAATGAAATTCTAGCAGAAATGTTCAAGTAAATCGTATGTAAATTTAAGCCATTGAAACTTTTAGGCAATAATAAATAACGGAAAGATATGGACCGATTCTGAAGGTTATTATTAACTTTACGCATACGATTTTAACCTTATAATATTTGAATGTTCGGATACGATATTTTTCGAGCCTAAAGAGCAATTCTTTTATCAATGTTGTTTGTGTGTCTAAATTTGACTTTTTGTGATAATTTAAAATATGTAGTTTTAATTCGACAAATTATATTCTTGATTTAAACATTTACTTATTTTTAGAAATTTTCAGTTACAGTACTTTATTAATTACCCTGTTACCGTTTCCGCTGCATTTAAAAATATCAGTTACATTGCAATAATCTTTCAGTAATTTTAAAATTTTATACTATGTAATACTTCAAAGGTCTCTTTATGTATGAAAAGTATCACATTCCCATATGAGAAGTTTACATAAAAACACTTCTCTAAAAGTGCTTAGAGAGGCACTTTTGTACTAGCAAAAAGCATACGAAGACAATTTTCTACATGTTAAGTATCAATGAAGACACTTTTCTATGCAAAAAGTTCTTATGAAGACACTTTTTTATAAGAAAGTTTCTATGAATACAGGTTGCTATATGTCAAGTCAACGGTCTTTGATTGTTGAGAGTTAAGAGTGGTGTTTGATTGTATGTAAAAAGTGTTTATAAAAGAAGTCAATAAAAGAGTTTTCGGTATTTTAAACTGAATTCAGCAGATACATTCGGCGGCTATTTCTAGTCGATAAAATCGGCGGAGTTGAGCTGGTCGCGAGATCGATCAACGGTGGTTTTTCATCGGCCGGCTTGGAACACCGGCGTTGATTGCGAGAAGTGTTTTGGAAAATCACTCAGTTCTTATTACCGTGTTCAAAATCGAAAGTGATAAAACTATTTTTGTTGCCGTATGCTAGTTTTTGTACATTGTCTAATCTCAGGCAACCAGCTTAAACATTACTTAGGTTAACCGATTTTTGGCAAATTGCAAAAAAGCTTTAAAATGCATGAAATAATCAAAAATTTATACTGCCCCTATGGCTAAACAAGTTTGGCGATTTTAAACCAATATTGTTTCAGATGATCGTAACTACAAAATATAGACATTAATTGTTGCGAGCAATTTGATGCTATATTTCACGAAAGGCTACAACTCTTATCAATTGTGTTGAATAATACTGACTAAAGTGTGAAAAAACTGAAGAATGACCGCGCCCTCTCTGATGGCTTCCATACAAATTACTTTATTTAACTTATATTTTCTTAGATTCGTATTTTTCATTCGTTATACCTGATTTAACATCATGCATTTAGTACTGCAAATGAAAATAACGTACATTGCCACGGCCCTTAGGGTGCTACACATACCGATTCAGCAAAGATTGTTATTCTTTCTGTATTTCCCAAGTGGGGAAAATTCGGAAAGTTACAGTTTTGCTTTTTTATTGTGCTTTAATTCCGAGTATTTTTTGCAGGAACAGAATAGGGCGTTGGGTGATGGTATATGCAAGTTGGTGCGGATTACTGAAATTTCTACAGTAGTTTTTCAAATAAATAATAATAATATTTATAAATAATATTTATAAATAATAATTTTAATAATCTTTATTTTGCGAGGTGGCGTTAGGTTTATACTTCGAAGCTGGTACTTAAGAGTCAATCAGTCGCAATTTTGGTTTCGACGATTTCGTTTCGGTAATTTTGTTGTCAAAAAGACATCAAGCATTGGAAAGCCAATTGTCGAAAATGTAGATAAGTCCAACCATCACATAATACTCACTGTTTCGATTGAACAGAAGCCAAACATTGTTTAAAATAACATGTTTGCAACCATTTGAATAAGACCGCATACGAAAAAGAGCTGGAGGTATAAATGCCATACAAAATAATGCAAAAACCCTCACGTTTCGGATTTCCCATCTACTGCTACAAAATTGCAACAAAATCGACTCATTTCAGAAGCAGATGATGATTGTTGATGAAAAGTATCAACAGAAAATGATCGTGATCGAGCCGCAATAAGCTGGCACAAAAAGTTGGCCAAACCAGCATTGCTGGTCATGAGAGTTTTGCGGTGTGTTTGGTGGGATTGACAGGGAATCACCTACTATGAGCTGCTTCCCTACGGCTAAACTTTTAATTTGGACCTCTACTGTCAACAATTATACCCTCTGACGGATGTAATAGAAAAAAAGCGGCCAGCTTTGACTAATAGGAGAGGAATGGTTTTCCATCAGAACAACGGCAAACTACATACGCGTATATCGATAACGACAAGCCAGAACCTTCCAAAGCTTGGTGTTACGTATTCACCTTGTAGGCCGACCGTGGGACCAAGTGATTTCCACTTGTTCCTGCCTATGGCGAATGGGTTTGCTGATGAAAAATTCACTTCATTCATTCAATTCAGGAGAGAATTAAGAAAATTTACTGTCGTTTTTGTTTTTTTTTTTTTTGTAATTAGGGGCAAAGATTTTTATGAAACGAAAAGTTATCTGACACAACAGTGAATATTTGACCTAATTGAATATTTGACCAAAATAAAACCTTCAATATCATGCAAAAATATTGGATTTGTTCTATTGCATCTTTTATTACAGTCAAATGCCACCGGAATGTGGAAAGGTCAAAAATATTTACATTTTCGAAATATCTTTGACTAAGAGGTGACCGACTGACACATTTTATGTATGGGAACCAATCCAGCCTAATGAACACTCTCATGCGCATATGGATATCATTTTAGTCACTCCCTCTGGGATTCCGGTATCGAATATAAATTGAAAATAAACTTGCCACCATAAAAACTAAAACCGAAACAACAAACTTTGCACCCATGTTTGCGTCAATAAAATTAAAGTATTCCATAACCACTTTGCTAGTTCAAAGAAAAACTACTTTTTATTTTCTAGATATAAATTATGAGGAATGCAACAATATTTTTACAATGTTAATTATGAAACTAAAAGTTTGCTATATAAACTTGTTTACTGAAATCAGGTTCCCATACGAGGTGTGTTAAAAAAATAAGGTGAATTTTCAAATTTCGCGGGCTACTTACGTTCGACTTTCGATTATTATTTTTTTACGTTGGTACACTCGTCTCGAAGTTATGTTGACTATTTTATCCATATAGCATGTTTAGTTTAGTTTGCTTGTGAGAAGCATAAATAAGACAAGTGTTTTGCGTATTTTGAGATTTTCTGCTGTCGAAAAAAAAATGAATCAAAGAAGTTGCATCAAATTTTGTGTAAAAAATGGAATTAAGTGCTCAAAAACACTTGTAATGTCGACAGTAGCATACAGTGAGAGTACTCTGAGTCAAAAAAAAAAAATGTTTACAAGTGGTACAAGCTTTTCACAGAAGGTCGAGAAGATGTGAATGACGACGCTCGCTCTTGACGCCCCAGCACATCAGCAACTGATGAAAATGTTGAGAAAGTGCAGAAAATTGTTATAGAGAATCGTCAAATAACAATTACAGAAATTGTTGAAGACATCGGCACATCGGTTGGCTTATGCCATGGCAATGGCAGCGAAGTTCGTTCCAAAATTGCTAAATTTTGACCAAAAACAACGTCGCATGAGCATTGCTCAGGAATTGTTGAATGACGTTAACGATGACGCAGATTTGCTTAAAAGGGTCGAAACTGGTGACGAATCATGGGTATACTCGCATTATTATGATATCGAAGCCAAATCCCAATCGTCCCAATGGGAGAGACTAGAAGAGCCAAGACCAAAATAAAAAACACGCAAAGTTCGATCAAAATTTCAAGGTTTTGCTCACTGTTTTCTTCGATTACCATAGCGTAGTGCATCCGGAGTTCTTACCACAAGGCCGTACGGTAAATAAAGAGTATTACCTTAAAGTTATGCACCGCTTGCGTGATGCAATACGAAAGAAACGCCCGGAATTGTGGAAAAATGCATGGCTTCTGCATCATGATAATGCACCTGCTCACTCATCTTTGCCTGTGACAGATTATTTGGCCAAAGGCAACAGCGTTATCATGCCTCAGCCTCTGTATTCACCAGGTTTGGCCTCCTACGACTTTTTCCTGTTACCAAGGTTGAAGAGACCCATGAAAGGACGGTGTTTGGGACGGCTGAGGAGATAAAAACAGAATCGCTGAGAGAGCTCAAGGACATACCAAAAAGTGCATATCAGAACTGCTTCGAGGATTGGAAAAGTGCTCGCTCAATTGTATTATATCTGAGGGGGATTACTTTGAAGGAGATTAAATAAAAATTGATGAATAAATAAATATTTTTTGATAAGAATGAAAATTTACCTTATTATTTTCAACGTGTGTTATTGATAATGCAAACACAGCTCGTATTTAAAACTTGGACAAAAGTTCATCATATGATGACTTTGACATATGTCAAATTGGTTGGTCTTGTTTGTGTGAACGTCATCTTACGAGTAAAATTAACATTTTTTTATTGGCCGTGTTAAGGGTTTGCTGAACAATTGTGTCGATGTACAAATGCAATGAACTAAATTGTTAACTTTTTTGTTCAATTTTAATATACGAAGACACAATCTAATTTCATTTAAGATTAAAAGCAGGATGGGAAAGTAATTATTCAGTTTAAAAATATAAATAAAATTTGGCATTTAGTCATTTGTAATGGAGATATAATTAACAGCTTCCATTAAGTTGATGGATTGTTGGAAAAGCTTCCAATACGTATAAAATTTCAGTTGACTCTTAAGAATGTAGCAGTACAGTTTTATTTTCAACCAACAAAAATGAATGAAAATGTAATCTGAAACACATTCATTAACATGAGTTGCTATTTTAGAGACGAAAATGTGGTATTAAATACATTCAATCGCATGAGTTGCTATAGTATTGTTAATTAACAACTGAGACAGCGAAATAAGAAGTGTGTATAACTTTTATGAATTGCTTGATTTCTCGGCTAATTAGTACGAAAAGTTTGCCAATTGATGAAAAGAAACGAGGTACAAATCTAAGAACTAACGTATGAGATAAAGGGAAAGATGCATTAGTCATTAGTTTAATGTATATTTAAACCTTGTCATCAACTCATAGTTATTATGGTAGTGAATGGAAAGGAATAAAACGAGGTAATCATTTTCGAATATTAGAACGTAAGTACGAGGGTTTTTCTTACAGCGATTTGTATGGATCTTAACGAATAACAACTAAAACAGTATCACATCCAAGCAGAAAGCTGTGTGAGATTGGAAACAGTGACAATTTTACTGCTTGCAAATTCAAATAGCGATTAACTCTTACATTCTCGCTTACCTCGATGGCGTCAAATAAGGCTGATTCCTTATTTAATGGATGATTTCACATCAATTCAAATGCCGTAATAAATGCGCCATTAGAAAGAGTTCGCAACTTGCGCATATCAAACAAAAGTGACAGGCTCGTAAGCAGATGCTGCTTAACAAGAACCTCATGCTGGTTCACCTATCGAACTTGGCATTGAGGAGCAAAATGAACTAGAGGTATTTCTTAGTGTTAATCAAAGATAGCATCGTATGTGCAATTCCGTACCATAAGGAAGACTTCTCAATAATATCTCCATAACTCGCAATACTGGTTGCTGCGAAGTTCCAGAAACAGACTTCAGAATAACTCGAAGCAACTAATGGGTACAATGTTAGGCGTATAGATTGAGTTTCGAAAAATGTGAACTATTGTCACAAAAAGTATTTAAAATTGCAGAAGCTGACGACAGCACGTGATGAATAAATTGGATTTAAATATCAGCGTGCAAAAATGCTGACGTCAGAGGACAATATGGAAAAATTCATCATCATTGAACTGTGTATCCCCTAAACATTATAAGAACAAAAGTATACCCTATATTTCCTATTCCTTCGTCGTCAACTTTGTACCGTTGAAGTCCTGATAAAATGTTGTTCCCTGGAATGACTAGGGAAGTCGCACAAGGGTTAAGTGTCGCAGGCAGAAAACTGAAAATCGACGACAAATGTTGTATTTTGCTGCTGGAAGAGTGGCCAATCGGGTACGGGTTGGAAAAAAAAAACGAAAAAAAAGAGACGGCAAAACATAACATTTATATTTTTTTAATCATTTTTTCTAGAAACTAGAGACGTAGTAAAGGAATTTTATGAAATTAATTGAGAATCGCAAACTCTTTTATTGTCACCCAAGTATACCAATGCAAAATGGTGGCGAAGTTACCCACTCAAGTTTTAAATGCTACTGTGGTTTTTTTGCACAAACTAAAGCCTTTTACAGTTCAATAAATGTCCACAAATACAGTACACACTGCAGAATTCACTGAGGCAATAATAAATTCCTACTTAATAGGAAAATTTTTGATGACAACAATCCACATAAGCTCCTTTAACAGCCACTAATAGCCAGAAATACTACTTAATAGTTGGCAGAAGATACAGTGCGAAAGTATAAATTCTGACTGGATTACGCGTGTTCAGTTTAATAAATTTCGCCCAGTTCATTAATGCAATCGTAGATATGCCAAGCAATCTTTTACGAATCCTTTGAGTTCTCTTCGTAGCCTGGAGTTGATGTAACCGAGATGCTTTGGAAAATTTCCGAGAGAGTTTTCCGCTCTTCGGGCGCTCTTGGGAAGTGATAAAATACCCTTTAGGACGAAAAATACAGACTTTAGCCTTCAATGAAATGGCTGAAACGTAGCCAAACCAAAACTTCGTTGGCTACGTTTGGATTTATAAGGTACCGCTAAGCAGCAGCCAAGAAAGGTCCTGGGAGAGGTTATTTCTCACGGACGCGCAAAAGGACTACAAACCATTTTCCGATCTGCCCACTGGCTACATACTATGTAAAGTACCGCCTAAAGTTACAATTTGGAAAAGAAATTTCATGCCCAAATTGCGAAGACACATTAATAAAGGCGAAAATCCTCATACTTACCAAAGTATTTTATTGCCTCCATGAAAAAGTAGAATTTTAAGAATTCATCGAATGCTGTCTTCAGTGCAACGGTAAGTCACTTTGTCAAATTTGAAAGGATATTTCATCCGAAATGTCATCTACTTAAAACCATTGCATAAGCAACAAATTTCTGCAAATATCAAAATGCATGTTTATGGTGTGAACCTGTTTTATATTATAAACAACAAATTTTTTCATCCGATAGCAAATTTTCCATATGTGGCGAACGCCACCCAACAGAAATATAAAGTCAACACGTTAAAGCAGCACAACAAACATTGTACAGGGTGGGCCATAAGGGTATTGGCGGTTTAAATATTCAATTAAAAAAAAAACTACGAAACATAAAAAAAATATATTTGTATTTTTAAAAAGTAGAAGCATGGGAATTTTTAAGACTTAAAAATAATGTTGTCCAAATGGCTTCCCTCGGCTGCTTGACACTCTTGGAACCGAAGTCGCAAATTTTGGAAAACTCGTTGAAAAGTTGTTCTCGGTATTTTGTTACTTTCCTGAATAATGTTCCACTTCAACTGCTCTAAATTGGTCGGATTATTCTCGTAGACTACTGATTTGAGGTAGCCCCATGGAAAATAATCGCATGGAGAGGGATCGGGGCTACGTGGGGCCATTCAATATCACCCCTTTTCGAAATGAGTTTTCCAGGAAAAACATTTTTCAGCAGCTCTATGGATACCCTAGCCGTATGACATGTGGCCCCTTCCTGTTGAAACCACATCCTCGAGGTATTGCCTTGAAGTTCTTGCAAAACTGGCACCAAAAAGTCTGCTAGCATGTTGCAATAATTGTTCGCTCTAACCGTCATCGCATGCCCTCTTCCGTCCTCAAAAAAGTATGGTCCAATAATACCGGTTGACGTTATCCCAGCCCACACGACAAGCTTAGGGCTGTGAAGTGGACGTTCATGTAAGCGTCGGGGATTAGTCTCGGACCAGAACCGACAATTTTGCTTGTTCACATGGCCATTAAGGTGAAAATTGACCTCATCACTAAAAATCACGTTGTTGAAATTGTTGAACCGCTCTAACATCAAATTGACAAAGTTAAGTCGGTTATTGGCATCATCGGGTTTTAATTCTTGGACTATCTGAATCTTATAAGCCTTCAAATGCAAATCACGTTTCAAAATTCGTCGTAAAGTTGTTCTTTTGACATCCAAAGACTGACTTCTCTTACGTGTTGACTGTTGCGGATTTCGCTGAACTGAAACACGAACACGCTCCACAATGTCGGCTGATCTTGCAGAAACTGGGCGACCACGAACCGTAATTGGTACTGTTGAGCCGGTTGTTTTGAACATTCTGATCCATTTTCGTATCATATTGGCGCTTGGAACTTCACTTAAATCGTGTAAACCGTGTTCATGCCGATACAAACGTCATGCAGTAATCACTGATTTATTGTTTTCGTAATACGCTCGGACACAAAATGCACGCTGCACTCCCGTGTACGGCTCCATGGCGACTAAATTTCCATGAAGCGGCGCAGCGAACGACATATCCCCCCCGCCACCCTGCGCCGCGCGTTACCGAGAAATTGAAGAATTAAATCGCCAACACTCGTATGGCCCACCCTGTATATTTGTTGTTTGTACGCCTCTGCTACTGAATATAGTGCGCAGCATTCGTGCCAAATTTCACACCATCAACGTCATTGATGTTAGATTTTTGCTTGGTTGGAAACTGGAAAATCATTACGTCGAGTTTTACACCATGTACTCGTATTTTTTTTTTTTTTTTTTTTTTGAGCAAAGCGATTTACGGGTGGCGTAAACAGTTCTTAGAAGGCCGAGAATTAGTTGAGAGCGAACGACTATTGACATCTACTGGTGAAAGTCACGTCCAACAAATCCAAAACTGAGCTCAAAAATTGTTAACTAAAAATTAACGCATTGAATTGACTTTTGAGAGGGATGAGCCAACTCCATTTTAAAATACGAGTATACTCGTATTTTGGCTACCAGCACGTAGTGCTATTGTGCAGTCTAAGTTCTTTCATTGATTTAAGCGGGTATTCCATTTGCGTGAAACTTTTCGCAAAAAGATGTCAGATTGGTGGACAGACACTTCTGGTATTTTGCACCACGCTACTGCAGCATTTGGCGTTGCATTGGCTTTTGTGAACTTCGCCACAAAATCCCGCCAATAACGTTCTGCGTCGACATGTTTACCTGATTTAATACCGTTTGAATTCCGATTTCTTCCAGGTAGATGGTTTTGGATCGATTGAAAAAAATTACAAAAGTGATATTCTTTTTAAATAAAAATCAAAAATAACCGTTATTTTCAATTTTTTTCAAAAAGTAATTATTTTTTCATCAATTTCTATTTTATTTCCTTTAAAGTAGTCCCCCTTAGATATAACACACTTGTGCCAGCGTTTCTTGTAATCTTCGAAACACTTCTAAAACGCGCTTTTTGTATTGCAAACAGCTCCTGTTTCGAATTTTCTTTTATCTCCTCAATCGTAGCAAAACGCTTTCCTTTCATCGGTGTCTTCAGTTTCGGGAAGAGGAAAAAGTCAGCGCGAGTCAAGTCCGTTGAATACGGTGGTTAAGGCATGATAGCGGTTTTGTTTTTGGCCAAAAACTCACGAACAGGCATCGATGTGTAGGATGGTGCGCTATCATGGTGCAAAATCCATGATTGGTTTTTCCACAATTCTGTGCGTTTCTGACGAATTGCTTCGCGCAAACGCCGCATAACTTCAAGGTAGTATTCTTTATTTCCGTACGATCTTGTGGCAAGAATTCATGATGCACCACGCCATTGCAATCGAACAGTGAGCAAAACCTTCACATTTGACCGAACTTGACATGCTCGGGCGACCAGGATGAGCATCGTCATTGACATCTCCTTGGCCTTCCTTAAACCGGTTATACCACAATTGAACTTGTGTCCTGCTCATAGCAGACTCGCCAAATGCCGCAGTCAACATTTCAAATGTCCTTGCACATTTAATTTTACTTTTTAAACACAAAACTTAATACAGTTTCTTTGATCCATTTTTTCGAATAGTAAATCGAAGAGCACAACAAAATACGACTAATCTTTTTATCTGTCAAAAACAAACTGACAATCCAAAATGGCTGATATTGTCAACATACGAGTATATAACAGACATGTGTACCAACATAACAAAAAAAAAACATTTTTTTTTTATCACACCTCGTACACGTTTGCATTTTATATGCACGAGCACAAAGGCAAAGACAGACAAAGTTAGCTGCTGCGAAACGTCGAACTTAGAAATGTAGAAATTTTCAACAGAACATGGAATGTGTTCGCTACTCGCATTGAAGGTGCGAGGTGTGTTAAAAAAGTAACACGCAAAACACTTGTCTTACTTATGCCTCTCACAAACAAACTAAACATGCTATATGGATAAAACCGTCAACATATCTTCGAGACGAGTGTACTACTATTGCAAAATAGTTTGAATTTAAAAAGACTGGGTTCCTTGGGCGTAAATTCTATAACGGTCGAAGGAATGGAAGAAAACGTTGAATTATTCCAGTGGATCACCTGTATCACTAAGCTAGTGAAATACCCTAACAAAACAAAATAATACTCGTATACTACAAAACATTAAGTTCACTCTACAGATTAGAATTGGGACATACTTTACACTTTCTGCTTCCTTCATCATCCACCCTGTACTGCTGGAGTCGAGTTAAAAGTTTCTTCGATGAATGAGGAAGTCGAGCAAGGGACTTGAAAGCAATCGATAAATATTATTATATATTTTACGAAATTAAATGGCATAAACTTCTCGCTAGCCATGGATGTTTATGAGGACAGTAAGTGATTGCTAAATAGCAGCGCATTCACCTCCGCCTGTGTGATAACAAATGAAGCGTCAATAAATAACCCAAGCCTCGTAAGTAGAAATGGATGCATATTTGCATGGCATCTAGCTTCCAAAATAGAGGCATGTAATGGTAATATACGACTTTTACGAAATATAACAAACAGCTAAATTGGTCCATGAAAAAAAAAGATTTAAATGTCTTCAACAAAGTGAGGGTGAAGTTAGCCACCCAAATTTTGTATGTCAAGGGGGCGAAAGGGAGAAGGCTTCGCAATAAACATGAGCTTTCTAACGTTCAACTCAGCCTCACAAATGCCCCCCTTTGCGGAATTCATTGATGTAACAAAGAGAGTTACATACATTTTCGATGGAAAACGATTTGGCAACAACAACGAATACAAATTGCCAATGACAATCAACTACTACTAGAGAGATAATTTATTAGAATATGAAAGGTGGCAGTTCGAACTGAATTGCATGTCATCAGTTTTATAAATTGAATACAGTTCATTGACGCATTTATATTTCTAATGAACGAATCCATAACTATAAATGGAAAGGAATACCCAGAATTTCTCAAAGGGAATAACTGTGTGAGCACAATGTTGCCATATTTGATCTTATCAACGAGGCATTACTTATGAGAAATTGGAGATGTCTAGCACAATAAACCAACCATAAGGAGCTAACCTATCTTGCTAAAATTAAAAAGAATATGATCAAACCACCAATGAGTGATGTATGTGTCATTGGTATGGAAAATGTGACTATATATTGTTAACAATCACCCTCACAATTTCTTTACAAGACTACTTCATACTTGATTGAATCTTCTGCCTGCTCAACGAACATATGTGATGCTTATCATTATGCTTGCCGTTGAATCCGGTTTGGTCTTCTTGGTACGTATACTGCGTATGTGTAGTAAAATCTTCGATAATAAATATTATCTAGAGATGCTATTTAAAATTTAACGTTTACCAAGTATGTATTGTAAGTGCCGCTTGCATTTTATTTTAAATATTTAAAAAATAATAAAATACTGAAAAAGTAGAGAACAACAATGTGAACTCTGCTCATGTTAAAAATCATACATTTCAAATCTGGCAACAAATTTCCCAATTTTGAAGAATGTTGTCCAACTCAAATAGAAAGCCAACAACACGTCAAGCAACACAACATAGATTACATAGTAAAATTCAACTGATATTAGATGACGTTATCCCTTTTTTCGGTTTCAAAAGTAAAGTTAAATAAAACACTCATAAATCTACGTATGATTTCAATGAAACTATTATTTGAATATAACACTTGGATCTTGTCATTATGTACGAAATACAATGTCGTTTAAATGACAGCCTCTAGATTGTTTGAACTAGTGGATCCTTTCGAAGTATTATTCGACCACTTTTTCACACATTTCTGGCGGTATCTGAACGATAACTTGACTAATGTTGGTTTTCGAATGCTCCAACATTTGGAGGTTATCCGTGTAAACACTGTCCTTGACGTAGCACCACATGAAACTTCTAATGGCGTCAAATGGCATGATCGCTAAAACGTGAAACTTCTCCAAAATCAACAAATTTGCTGTGTTGTGTGGTTTACTGCACCGTTTTGTTGAAACCACATAGCGCTCAGTTCAAAATATTCAATATCGGCCAAAAATAAGGTCGATTATCGTACGGCCATAACGTTCTGAATTGACGATAACGATTCTTCCAGCGTCACTTGACGCCTCCAGACCATAATGCGCAACAAACAGTCATTTTTTCGGACGCAAAGATATTTCCACAATCACTTCTTAGTTCTCCGAGCCCATATGCGACAATTTTGGATGTTAATGTAATCATCAGCATTGAAAGCTTGTTTCTATAGCACCAATCAGTATATATATGGCGTTGCCTACGTGAATGGGGTGCAATTCCAAATGCAAAATACCCCATAATGAGCCGTAAGATGGGCCCAATTGCAGAGAACGCCGTGGAATCGATAAATTTGCTATACTTTCACTAACAGATGCGATATTTTCAGCAGTGCCACATCTGTAACGCTTCCAGTCTCTTCAAACTTCCTTACAATCTTGCCAATTCCTTGAGCTGTAGGTAGATTATGACGACCATAATCAGATCGTAATGCACGAAAAGTGTCCACGTTTGAATCACCATTTTTGCAGTAAGTTTTAACTATTTTGTTTCTTTATATTCGTAAACGACAAATATTGGAATCGGCATTGGACAACAACTTAAAAATTGCTGCAATACGAATAAGAGATGTGCGAATAAGAGAGAGATGTTATCGAAACTATTTTGAAAAAAATCTCACAAATGCACTTTCATAAAAACTCAACGGGAGGAAGTATGATGTGATATTGTCGGAATTATTATAAAAAAATTTAGCAGTAAACCACTTCTGGAATTTAAATTTAAAATTCTGTACCACGACTAAGCGGGCATTACAATTCATCAACCAACATAAATAATTCCTTCATATAAAATCAACGAGAGGAAGAATGATATGATATTAAGGAAATTATTTTTCACAGTAAACTATTTCTGGAAATGCATCGAATATATTTAATCTTGCAAGGAAGTAAACATAAGCAATTGATCCTAGGAATGCAAGAATGCATAGAGATGAAAATAACTAATATATTCCTTACGGCATCTTAGGGAATCCTCGCTTTTAAAACGCAATTGTGTAAATTGGCTGCTTTTACTTTTTCAAAATGTCCTTTATGGCAATAGAATCAGTCACATACACGGACAACTACATCGAAAATGAAAATGGGAAGCTTTACTCAGTGGTAAATTTTTTAGAGGTTCCGGTCAATTTTGACTGCATGTCATAGTTATAAATAGCGGTGGCATTTCGATACTGTGAGTTAGACTAATTGCAGCCAATAACATCACTTTATATGCGATGCGTTGGACATTATTATTGGGTTACCCTAAATTCTCGACCAAATTGTTGTAGTCTTCCGTACAAAGAAGAGCCGCATATAATTTAGTCGATATTGGGGCCAATTTTTGTGAATTTTGTGGCATATTGAATTCATTTCGAAGCGCAGGGGATACGATGCATATTAAAAAGTCTTTGTTTTGTTTATGGGGAACTACAGCATTTGGATTAGATACAATATTATGCACCATACAATAATACTCCTACAGTATATAAAAACGCAATGAAACACCGTGTTTTTTTTTTTTTGTTTGACTCAATATGATGGTTTTTTTTTTTCGAAAAAAAAAAATTTTTTTTGAATAATTAGAGTAAGCTTTTTTTTTTGCTTCGGTTATTCGGCTTTTGATAAATTGTTGAGATGTATTAAAAAAGATTTACGTAGAACAAGCAAAAATTTAAAGCTTCTCAAAATAATCGAGAATTGATTTTATCCTGTCAACAGTTTAATGGTTGAAGCAATAAATAATGAGTATAGTTTTCATAATAAAATTTGTAATGTTAGTGCAAAAGTTATATTGGGTGGTTTTTTTAAGATTTAAGTTTTCAACCTTCATCTGTCAAAATGAAAATTGTACAATATACTCCACCATTTCATCACGGAATGACTAACAAACGAAATCGTTGAAACGCAAATCGTTGAAATTTAGCATCAAAATTCGTGCTCTGTGACAAATGTGCATCGTTTGATACGACCATTTTATGATCGTCATAATCGACCTGCTGAATCAACAATTCGTGCTGTTATCTCCAAATTTCGCACCAAATTTACTTTGTTGGACATAAAACCATCAATTTGCATGCGTAGAGTGCGTACTGAAGAAAATATCGCAGCCGTAGCGACCAGTGTTAATGACGATCGTGAAATGTCAATTCGTCGCCGTTCTCTGCTATTGGAAAATTTTACACGTTGATTTGGATTTGATTTTATTTCTTCTGGAATTATGTCAAGTCGTTAGTCTATGTGGACAAGACGAACGCTATTGAAGCCTTACAGGATAACATAACACGCGTTATTCGTGGAATACAGGACATTTTGTCCGAATGGACATTTTGAGACGGAGCCGCGGACAACATTTACGTAAAATTATTTTTAAAAATTAAATGGCAAAGACCAATTTATCGATTCAAATAAAAAATGTTAATATGTGTATGATGCAAATTTGAGTGTTTTATTTGATTTTGAAGAAAACTACGATTAAAAAATCACTCTTTACTTTTTCAGTGGCCATATTTGATTTTGAAGAAAACTACGATTAAAAAATCACCCTTTAATTTTTCAGTGGCCATTAGAGCAAATTTTTTTATTTTTAATCGAAGTTTTGGCACTGGTTTCATACAAGTTTCCATTAATGGTATCAGCATTATCTGCAGTTCCAAGGTTTCGCCAAATAGAACCAGATTCACCATCAATAAATCCGTAAAACTGCGATGGCTGTAAATACATGTAAAAATCTACACCTATTCGAAGAGCATTCGGAAAATATGAACCTTTGAACCATGCAAGTTTGAAATACTGTTATCTACTACCAAAGTTTATTCGATTGATTTTATTTCCACATTGCAGTCAATCAAAATGGTTTTAATTAGAGATATTCAGAAGCTTTGATATTTTATTTTATTACTAAACTAAAAAAAAACTCAAATACAAGTTAAGTACATAAATTTAGAAAAAGTTCAATTAAACTACTTTGCAAGGGGGTACATTAATATTTATTGAGTTTTGTAAGTTGACACTTAAGAAGCGAGATCCTTATCTATGTTTAAAATTCTTCATATATAAAATAAATATTTCGAGATATACTCGTATAATTCGATTCACGAATTCATAAGAATTATAAAAAGTTTGTTCTCTATCTTTTTTTGCTATTAGATGTGTAATATTTAGAACAAAATTGTAAACCTTGTTATTATCACAGTATCCA
Organism: Philornis downsi; assembly: GCA_019455685.1. Lineage (NCBI taxonomy): Eukaryota > Metazoa > Arthropoda > Insecta > Diptera > Muscidae > Philornis > Philornis downsi. The sequence continues at coordinate 1,288,773 of JAHXMU010000203.1, forward strand.
ACATAGTAAAACCGTAGTTCGATTAATATATTTAAATATTTTAACAATCTATATATTCATATAAATATATTACATGTGGTATGTACAATTGAATATTTGCATATTTGTATCTTTCTTCCGAATAGGGGTTTATACTAATGAACCTATGTCTAAAAACTTTAACTACCGTATCTAATGAACTGTTAGATGGGATTTGACACATAGATGGGATTGAGACGTAAAAGACGCCGCCCATACGCTTTAACATTTTGAAAAGGTGTATCTCATGAGCTATAGAAGGTATTTATGCTGTTTACAGAGCAAAATGTTTGTCAGAAAAACCTGGGGCGGTATCACGCCTTTTTTAATAAATCGCTAAAATGGTCAAAGTTATTGACCGACCGTCATAAATATAGACTATGTGTTAATACCAGACACGAAATTATTATAAGCTATATTAGGTTAAGACTTGAAAGTAACGCCGAAAACACAACGATTTAAATGGCCATTTCTCATGGATTTTTAGAAACACGATTATAGAAATTGATGCGATATGAAAAGCATTATGTCCTAGCAAAAGTTGGGAGGTACTATGCTCCTTTTTTGAAAAATTGACGCAGGGGCTAAACCGATCATGATCGAAGTTTTAAGAGCATGTTACTCACTCACGAAATTGTCACATGCTTTGTTAGATTATGGTTAGGAAAAATATCATATCTTTAAAAGGTCATACCTCATGAACAATTAAAGATAAATACATAAGATTTGGAAGTAAATACATAAGATAGTACATAAGATTTTGAAATAAGGCTCTGGAGAAAATGGGCATTTTGATGACACTTTGGAATGAAATTCAACAAATTATATGAATGAATTATTATGCAATGAATTAAAGATCGAATAGTGTTGTTATTGATAATTCAATCCAGGTCCTCTTTTAAGTGTTATACGATTATAGGTATAGAATATATTTATTTCCTACTTTAATGGCGGCGATGTAGCGCTCGAAATAATTTTGTTTTCAAAGTCATGCAAATAACAATAATTATATTCTGATTCGTTTTAGGTAATAAAAAGTACTTCATTGTTTTAGATATTATTATATATATTCTACGAGCGGGCCAATGTGTGATCCAACCAGCTGACATTTTTGCGTGGTTTTTTGTACATAAGAACGATTTTTAAATAGATTTATGCATAAAATTAGTAAAAGATGTGAAAGGGGACGCTTTACTAAGCACAACAAGTGAAAGACTTCAAATAAAAAACACACATTTCTGATAAATACAGTTCATCAAATTATATATACGATTCGGTTATGTATGAATTTGAAATTGTGTCCGGAAGTGAAATTTACAAACTGCTAACCTAAACTGAATTCAAAAGCCAATACTGTCTAAAAATATTCACCAAAAAGGCTGAGACATAGCGTGATCATTGTCACTTCATTTTTCATTAAGTCGAGTGTCACTGTAGTAATTTTTAATTTTTAATTTAATAATTACTTTTTATTTATACTTTCTTTATGATGGAATAAGTTGCATCATAAAAAAGGCAAAAATAAACCAAAAAATTATGAAAAAAACCGGAAAACACAAACTGCCCCCCAAACCGTTTTAGAAAGCTACATTTAAAAGGAGGAACAATTGGCCACTGAAATTTGTTTTTCAATTAGCGTTTAACTAAGCTATTGATTAATATCACCACTGGTTTTCTGAATATTTCATGACTACGAATAGATTGGTCTTCATATCGACAGACGATTGAATTGAAAAAGTCAACTAAAGTAAAAAAGTAGTTCAATCAACAATTAAACTGGGAAAATTTATTGGCTTCTTGTATCTAAATCTCAAGTTAACTCGGAACACAAATTTCCAATATACCTATATAGAACTATCGTAAAGCCTGTATGGACTTATGGCATTCACATGTTGGGAACTGTTAGCAATTCCAATATTGAGATTCTCCTGAGATGTCAGTCCATTAATCTTGGATTAATTATTAATGCTTCATGGTTTGTCAGCAATAATAACTTACATTATGGGCCTCGTTTCCCTAACATCAACAGTGAGGTTATCAGATTTAGTGTTAACTATTCAAATGTTAATACCTTTGTAATAAGTTCGCTTGATGATAGCGATAAAATAAAGCGACTGAAAACGCTTCACCTGCTCGTCATTTTTTTCTTTTTTTGAACTAAATTAATAATGTACTTAACTTAGCAAAATGTAATATGTATTTTATCTGTCGGGTTTGATAGAGCTTTGCAGCACAGTAATTTGTAAAGTTATTTTAATATATTTTTTATTATTTACATGTAAATAGATTATAAATTAGGGAATTGTTTATTGTTGAGATCAGTTTTAACGATTATGAGTTTTTTTAAATTGCTTTTTTACGAAACCATTTTGCCCATATAAAAATAATGATTCATATAAAATATTATTTGTATTTTAAGAAAGTGTCTGTTGAAAAGTAAATAACTAACTATATATTTTCAGTCTTCTCTGCTGTCAAATTCGATATTTGAGCAAATATGGAACCCGTGCATCAAAAATATTTCTGGTTCATATAGCGGATGATGACTTTCAATGTATGGAAAAACGTACGTCCATGGTCTATGCTCAACGTTCAAGAACTGAAACCGGGAAATTTTACAAAAGATTCGATTTTGCCCAAATATTGTGTTCATAGTTTCTAAAAATCAAACGAAAATCAAAAATTTGTTACGTCTTTGTAATTTTTCATCCTCATTTTTGCTTTAAAACTCTAATTTTATTTACAAATATTAACGATAACGACTTACCCCTTTTTCGGGTAGGAATATGGTAAAAAGACACAAAATCGGGTATCTTGCCAGTGCAAACGGCTCGACCTAGAATCGTGAAAATTGGTGTCCATAATCCACATTCAGAATAAAAACCTGGTAAAAAAGGACTTTTCAAAATTCGTACTATTTGGTAATTTTTATAAACTCGTGCTATTAGGAGCAAAAAGGCGAAAAGAGACAAATCAGGTACCATCGCATAACTCAAGCGGCTAGAGCTAAAATCATAAAAATTGATATCCATGTTCCACTTCTGGATTAGGCAAGCGGTAATGGAAAACCCCGAATAAAAGGGGACAAATCGCCCAGCTCAAATGAATTGAGCAAAAATCATAGAAATGTATGGCCACATTATCCTTCCAGATTAGATCTAGCCTCGTGAAATATGGTTTCCATGTATCCCTTCCTAATTAGGTGGAGATTAGAATTTTTTTTTCGTAATTCGTGTTTGTAGGGTAAAAACATGGTGAAAAGTATTATATCAAACCTATATTCACGGTAATTGGCACCACTTTTTTCTTACAGATTAAACCCCCGGCAAAAAGGGGATATAAGTTCGATAAAATGGTGGTTAATGCTTAACCTAAACGGGTAAGCCTGAAATCATAGAAATTGTTACTCTTATCTTTCTTAAACCTTAAGCGCGCAGTAAGAATATAATTTTGCAACATTTGTACTGTCAAGGACTAAAAAGAGGATGAAAATACGAAAGTGGTGCTATTATGAAAAGATTGAAAGTACTCGTATGTACCTATACTTCGTATTTTTAAGGGAACTGGCAGGTAGGGAGAAAAATGGTCTCATAATAACAAAGGGCATAAGCTGAGGTGATCAATATTATGATGAACATTCTTCTTACAGAATGGATGAACGTCAAGAACAGATAAGACACAACTAACAGCTTTAGACATTACTAAGACTAGAAGAAGGACAGAAATAGTATCATGATTTAGCAGAAATTAAAATCATAAAGCTACTTTTACTCTGCTTAATAGTACAGTCGTGGTAGGAAGGAAATTTTTAAAAACTTTTTTTATACTTCTAGGGGGTGGAACAAGGAAAACTATCGCCAAGAACGAAAGAGTGCAAACTGAGTCACCAAATTGGGCGTATAAATTTACCTACTAGCGTAGGCTAAAACGAGAAGGGATTCATAGAAATTCTTTGCTTCAGTTTATGCTTTTTGCTTTGGTTTACGCTTAAATCACAAAAATTAATGTAAGCAATACTATAACGATGTAGGTGTACAATAAAACGGCATTTCTTTCTACTTTGACAGGAACAGTACAGTTACTACAAAATCAGTATGACAGACTAGGATACAATTAAATTGAGAGTGAAGTTATTTCCGTCAAAATATGCTCGCGATGAAGATGAACATTTCCATTTTTAGGTATAAAAGGACGAATTAAAAAGTCAAAAGTGGTACCAATCTACAAAAATGCACAGTGCATTCCTCTTATTTCGCAGTAGCGCATTATTAGATGTATTTTGGAATAAATAGCACAGTCATCTGGAGCCAAATGGTAGAAACTGAAGTTGCAGTTAGAAGTATGCATTCCATCAGGTAACCTAATGAAAATACAATCTTTCAAATTCGAACGGGAAATAAATGAGTTAAAAAAGAGTTGCAGTGGCAATAAAGTAAGCAATATTTTTGAAATTTGAATTGATAGAAGCTTAATCGGATGTGGCACAGAAAAATCGCACCTTCCTGATTAAACTGTTGAGGTCAGAATCGTAGAAATTAGCCAAGCTAATAAGTCGGGAGGAATTCAACTATAAAATTATCTTTTGCTTAAAATGTGTAAACATGCGTACCAAATCGCAAGCATTTGCTTGTTATGCATATAATTATTGTTTTTGAAAAGATATATTCTTAACATAACATCAAATCCAAATAGAACCAGTTTAGCCAATTTTTTGCTGGCCGCGTAACCGACTCACGGCTATTTTTAAGATCTAATATCGCTCAGCACTTCCATTTGGATACGGTAATGGAAAAGTCAATTTTATGCAGTGAAGAATAAATTGGGAATTCAGACCTGATTTCATTACCATTTTTTCAAAATGTGTCAAAAATAAACCTTTTGCTGCATTTTGTGGTTATTAACAATGAGCGAACATAGATCTAAAACGTTATAAAAACTTATTTGCTCGATTTAACTCATTCAGTTTTAAGTGACATCATTGGTCAGCTTTTTCTCGTATTCTGTAAGCCAGGACTGTTCCGACATCATAGAACAATAACAATGCATAACATGCCTGATGTCCATGTAAGTAAGTCAATGGACCAGAAACGAACATCATGAATTTTGGAATGGTCATGCCAATTAAAACTATTTCACATGTAGAAAGCAGAGTTAACCATTGATATTTTCCTATGTCTTCATACGTATACTATAGGATGTATTGCTGTAATTCTATGCTTATGAAAAAACCAATTGACTTGGAATTTACTGTTTTTTAATTGTAACAGAAATTAATTTACCATAGTTCAAACTTCATAGATTTCCAAAAAAAGTTAGCAGTTCCTGAATTTATTCGCCAATTTCTGGCAGCAGGCACCCAAAGTCCATTTAAACAAAATAGTCCATCTTACTTGATACAAAAAAACACCTGAAACGTCTTCTGTTATTTTATTCCAAATTGCAAATAGATTTCCCTGACTCGAACTGATAATTTTATTATGTTCAAAACTTTATTCCACACGGCGGGAGATCCTAATTTTTCTTTTTTTTTTAAATTTCCTCTTCTGGCTTCCGTCCTCACGCGATATTATTAAGCGTTACCATTCGAGTCGACTGTTCCACGAACCTACAGCCATACCATAAATTTGTCAATTTTCAATTTGCTTAAAATTTGCTTGCAAGAACAGGCTGTAGGAAAGCAAACTGCAAATTGTTTGGTATCCAATCAAATTTTGTTTTAATAATTTATAAAAAGTGTAATAGAAATCCTATCTGTATGCAAATCAGTTTCAAGATAACTGGTGTATTTCTCACTCAGCTACATCTCATTGCAGCTCTTTTCTAATCTTGCGATTACGTTCTGCTTTTCATTCAATAAACAGCTCCAAAATATAACGTAAGGTTACTACACCTTAAAGGAATCAATTATTTTTGCAAAACATTCAAGGCTTTATTTAGCATATATATAGGAAGAATGATTTGCTTCAGGTGAAATATGCACTGGTTAGTTCAATAACTTGTTGTCATTTTAAAGGTAATTCCATTCCATTGGCACAAGTTACGGACTATATGGTGAGTGCCCTTGCGCTCCTCTGCTATTGGCCAGCAATTTCCGATTTTGAGCTACTACCTCAGACGTCCAATTGTTAGCAATACAGGGCCTGATTAAGAGTTTGGCCAGAAGGGAGCAGCTCATAGTAGACAATCCTGACTTGGGCACGGCTTAAGTTGGTTCACCCCCATTCGATCATGATCATTCTCGCTTGACTTTTCATCAACAGCCATTATCCGTTTTAAAAAATATATTAATATTGTTGGGTTTTGGTTTTCTAGCGTTCACTCAAAGAATTTCGAGGAGTTCCATATATTTCTGGTACAACGTTTAGTTCCTGGGCGATCGGAAAATTGCCGATTTCGCATGAAAGGTACCGGAATAGGCGTGGCAATACGGTAAATTTTCACTCTGAGACTTAATTTTAGTAAACGCTTGACGTGCGCTAAATTCTATCGAGTTTGGTGAAGCTAAATGAAAAATATGACCCGAAGAATAAGGATGTCAATGCAATACGTAACTGTCGCAAATCTATGTGAAACTTGGCAGAGATTAGTATTTTGCCGGGCCGTAGCATTTGGCACACATGCATTTTCATACCCATTCTGATATCATTTAATTCATATGGCAGATTTTCTAAAACTCAACCTTTCATCCTTTCATCTTTCATCAATCTTTTCTATTTAGTTTGAGAAAAATCGGTCAAGTTCTCCTAAAGTTCGAATTTTTCAACAAGCTGTATTAGATTCAGTTATACAGGGTGGCCCACCATTGCAACACAATAAGAAATTGAAATAACTGTTTCTTTAATCAAAGCTAAAGTTGATAAATTCCCTTGTACGTCATGAATGAGGCATGGTAGAGTTTCTCCCATTTAGCGAGTCTACACGCATTCTACGTTTAGACTCACTCAGCGAAAGATGCAGCTACAGAAGCATTTACAAGACTTGTCGATTACTCGGCTATTCGAAGTGTTCGTCGGAATTCTCGAGGTGATCGCCGCTTAAATAATGATAGCTGGCTATATGCGGAGTTGAACCTGGGTCATGCAAACGATAAACGCGTGTACTAACCGCCGCGCTATGGTTGGTCACAGATACACATCTATTATACAGTTGCGTCGAATTGCACTAAAAGTGAGAGTGAAGGTGCGGTGCGATGCCAGTCTTCTTTTGATACCTTTCACACAAATTGATGGATTTTCCAAATTGAATTTTTCCTCTGTAATTAATGCATTATAATTTTGCTGCACTAAATCAAATTTGTGCTCATTGCATTGATTTCTAACGGAATCGACTGACCACCACGCCCATTATGGACCTCCCATAAAATTAACAGTACGATATTATTAGCTTCATATCGGTAATATAATAAGAAGAAGTGTGGCAAAGGTGGAGTTTTCATTTTCGGAGTCTACTGAAGCAAACGATTAACGTTTATCAAAATTGTTTAAAATTAGTGTAAAGAAGTAAAAGATTTGAGCCTAAGAATACAGAAATTCAATACAAATGATTGACGGACATAAACCTAAGAATATATGGGTTAAATCGGTAATTTTAACGAAAGGTACCAAATTTTTCTAAGCAATACAGAATTACACAATAGGGAAAAATTCAGAATTTGGAAAATCGGTGAATTTGTGTTGGAGAATTCGGAAGGAGTGATGTAGCCCAAAGTAACAGGTTGCGTCATATTTTACAAAGTTTCCGAGAGATTTACGACCGGCACTATATAGGCGGACAGACAGAAATCTCTCAATCGGCTTAAAGAGTCATGTTTCACGTTTAGTCAAACGGTATTTACTATTTAAAACATTTAAACACTTCTGGGTGTTACATATTATTGGTCTTATCAAATAGCATGTGCCTTCTATATTTTTCGGGTGAAGTATTTTAATAATAATATTTTAAAATAATAGCGGGAATGTGAGAATAAATAATGGCAAGTAGGTTGTAAATTAAGCTAATTTTGACAGAATATACAATTCACAACGATTAATTATCTGAGCAATTCTAATGTTGAATGACAGCTGACTTAATTTTGTCAATTGCATCTTACCCGTATAAGAAGTTATGACATATCCTTGATTCCAAACCCCTCAAAACAGAAAATGATGAACTGTTTTCAGGCAACTTGTACCATATTATAATGCTTTCTTCGGAATTCGACACTATAAATCGCAAGATTTTTTAGATTTCATTTTGTGATGGAATTTGCGAGATGAAGAGGAAGTTAAAAAATTGTCGATTGTTCTGGCAAGACAAAGGCTTTGGAAATGGCATTCTTTAGTTATAAAATTTTACATCTAATAGATTATAGGATCTAAAGGTTATAGTTGAAACTTAGGTTCCAAAAAAGCTGTAAGATTTTGGGAATATATCACGTTCTTTGCGGTATTGGAACACCTAAAGGGGATTTAGTGCGTGGTGACGTGAGATCAGAGATTATTTAAATTACATTAAATTTAATTAATTTAATTTGGCATAAAGGGCGGCTGGCGACGTGGTCCGGTTGGCGGCTAGCGGAATAAGAGAGGGAGCTTATCACTTGTTCCAGCTATTTAAATTTAATTTGATCTCCGTGCCTCGCTGGGTTGCCACTTGTGTGCAACAAACTAGCAGTTTTTTCAATCACAAGGTTGGTTGAGGTAGCCTTTACTCTAACAAATAAAGAGTTAATTTTTACAATTTATGACAAATATTTATAAATTGTTTGATAAAAGGCTGTTCAGCGTAATTCAACATAATTTAAATTGATTCAATATACGATAACTCATCATAACATCATAGAAAATTCATCTAATTTCGGGAAGGGGATTAACTGTGTTGAACAGTAGTTGTGTTAAGAAAATTGTAACTACAACAATTAATACGCAAACAAAATACATCGATATTAATATCATCCCAATAATATTTAATTGCAACCGTTTACATTTGGATGCGGCAGTATATTACACTATTCGTAACATATTCTCCCATTAAATGTGACTTCGTTTAATAGCTTCTAAGTATCAGTATCTAATTACCAGTATTAAAACCAAGGTGTCTGCCACGTTTGCCAGAAATCTTTCATATATTGTTTATAATTCTTCCATCTTCGTTCCGTGAATTATTCACTATCTGTGGAGCTTATGAGCTCTAATACTGGACCATACTGAGGATAATCGACATGCGATTTCTATGAATTGCGTGAATTGCACGTCTACTTCTATTACATTTATCTCCTCTAAGAGGCCAATAATGCCGTCAACACTTGAGTTTCACCCTTCTCCAATTGCGTAAACGTGAATTTATATGGTGCTGGAACACCATCCACATCCTTGATTAAATCACGTACACCGCCAATAACAACGGAAGTAAACTACCAGTCAATTAGGGCAAAATAATATGCAAAAAATAACTTCTATGCAAAAGGAACATCTGGTATATAATAAATTACTACACACATTATATGCCATTTATTTCAAGTCTTAGAAGCTCTCATCATGACAACGCCAAACCACTGATTATATCATGAAGTATAACAACTGAAATTGGCTACTAGCTGGTGTTTAAGCTATAAACAATGATTTATTTTAAGGAAACGTTTTACTCTTTCAGATAATAATGGGCCAACACTCAGAGCTGTGTTAACATTTTAGTTTATTACATTAATTATTCTTAGCGGTGTGCTTAAAACATTGCGCTTGAATTTACACAATCAGTTTATTTCAAAGCATCAGAAAACAAATCATTCTTTACACAAAATACTAGCATATAATCTTAACAGATGGATTATAAATCCATTACAACGTATTAACATTTGCAGGATTTTAATTATTTTTTATGGCACATGTGCCTCACTTAATGCGGCTCTTTCCAGTTGGTAACATCGAAGGTGAGATTGGTACAAAAGAAGGCAGAGCTAAGCCTATGGTTTTAACGGCAAAGGCTAAATTTAAAAATTTTTTAATACTTAGCTGAAAATATATTTAAATAAAAGTGATTTAAACATTTAAATAAAAGTGCTGTTGAGTCTAACGTAAGGAAACATTATAGATGATGCATCAAAATTGATATTGGTCGGCTCGCATTTATGAGCCAATGGAAGGTCCTGATAAAAACACTGGTTAGGTCAATTTTGCAAAATTTTACAGTAACTATAAGAAACACTTTGAAACTGTCAGATTAGCAAAAAACATATTTACGAAAAAAGTATCAAGTTTTAGTTATTAAATTTGGATAAATTTGGACATATATCTATCAATCAAGATATACATTTAGATAACTAGACTTGAAAATAATCTTTCCATTGCCAGGAGGGGAATGACAAACTGTTAGGTTCTTATAAAAAAAAACTATGCGAACATTAAAAGGAGCAAAAATTATAACTCACTAAACTTATTCACTTATTGGGAAATCGGGTAATTTGAAGCTCCCTGAGAGGAGCAAGGATGCAGGCTATTTTCATTCGCAGGAAGAACGTTTAATGAAAATCTGTTACATGCTAATTCATGCTAGATTTAGTGCACTTGAATGAAGGATATAAATGTAGCAAGCAAGTGTCCATTTCTTCCAACACTCTTTTAAGTAAAATCTAAATCAGAAAAATTCAGCTCTGGAATTTATTTAGTACTGGCAGCAGAATACATTTGTCAATTCCGACGATTCTGATTTCAACTATTTAATCAGAGTATGGCTACATTTTATCTCATATCCTATTAAGCTCATAGTAATTTAAATTCCGGAAAATATGGCTTAATCTGTTGCCACAGCTCTTTAGTCTATATGACAGCGTTGTTTTTGTTCCTTCTCATCCGTGGCTTTTCTCTAAAAGTGTGACTTTCGAAAAATCCGGTATTAAAGTGTGGTAGAGCGATTATGTGCTCCTTTTCATCTTCAGCATTTAGGTATAGTCTGATTTAATTTTTGTTCTATATATTTCCTGTTCGATTTCGAAAGTTTATATTTTTGTTGTGTGCAATGATATAATACATATTTCCAGTATTACTACTTCAGTTTCTGGTATTTGGCTGCAGATGGTTTTGCAATCTTTGTTCTTCCTTGCTTTCCCGCTTTCTTCCTTGTTGCTGTACATGGTTTTAGCTTCAGTCATTTTTATGGGACCGTTCCATATTTGACACCTTCATTCCACACTTTATATCTCAAGACACGAATTTTCTAAGAAAACATGAATTTTTGATAAAGACCCTTCTTATACCTTACCTATGCTGGTACATGAGTCTACACTTCACCTTTTGTTATTGGCAGTAGTATCAATTTCTTTCTTAAAGTGCGAATTTACAGCGCGACCGTATTGTAAAGGTAGGTTATTCGAACGCAATTTCATGATTGCTTCAACCATTGTTACGAGCAATGATATTATTATTGCCCCGTTTTTACCTTCATTTACACCTCACCAAACCTATTGCACGCCTACACTGTAAAGGGATTGGACACTTCCAATTACGTCCATATGTAGGACCTTGCCATTATGTGCGAAATACAATGTCATTGAAATGACCACCTCTAGATTGGTTGCAGCAGTGCATCCTTTTTAAGTAGTTTTAAGAAAAATGTGGCCCAATGCCAATAATTCGCCTCCAGACAATAATTCGCACCAAACAGTCACTTTTTCGAATGCAATGGCTTCTGGGTTCTCAGAGCATCATACGTGACAATTTTACTTGTTGACGTATCCACCGAGTGAAAAATAAGCTTCGTCGCCGAAAAAAATCGGTTTCGATTGGAATCCCACGTTTGAATCACCAATTTTGTAGTAAGTTTCAACTATTTTTACGCGTTCTTCGGTTGTCAAACGATCCATACTTGTAAATGGCAAACATCTCACTAAATTAATGACACTTTAAATTAAAAGCTGGCAGCCTTGCCAAACCGGTGGTTTTGAAATCGCTAAATGTTGAACCACCCTATATGTCCGATCGTTTCCTGTTGCTCACATTGTCGTGCGCTCTCACCACTGTTTTATCTCCAGAAAGTATGAATTTCTCAAAATTACTTTCTTTTTTCGAGCATAATCTTTAAAATATGTGAGTGCGCCTCCGTCTGCTCTGGAAAAGCAAGAGGGACGCAATTTTCATTATGCTAGAGTCACGTGAGCTTCTTAACAGTACCAGATTTGTCTCTTTTTTTATTCCGTTTTATCCCCAAAAGCATGCATTTTGAAAAATTACTTCTTATAGAGTTTTTAATCTGGAAGAACATTATGGCCACCAATTTCTATAGTTCTAGCTGTAGCCATTTGAGATGGACAACGGCATCAGGTTTGGCTCTTTTTATCCCGTTTTTGTCACTAAAAATTTGTATTTTGAAAAATCCTCTGTTATGCGTGATATGGAATCGGGCATGGGCTGGGGGACGGTATCAGATTTGTTCTTTTTTATACCGACTTTTGAAAATTCCCTTCTTACCACATGTTTGTTCTGGAAGGGGAGAATGCGCGCACTAATTTTATGATTCAAGCTGTAGCTGGTTAAATAGGGCAATTTGTACCTTTTTACCCTGTTTCTACCTTAAAAGTAGGAACTCTAAAAAATCCTATTTTGCCGCGAGTTTGCTCTAGAACGGAATTGGGGACACCCATTTTCATGATTCTAGCTCTGGCCGTTTGAGCTTGTCGACGGTACCAGATCTATCCATTTTTTACACTGTTTTCACTCCAAAACCATGTATTGCAGAAAACTCTTTCTTACTGCGTGTTTCCTCTAGAAGGGAAATAAGTTCGCCAGTTTCCACGATATTAGCTCTACCCGTTTGAGCTGAACGATGGTACCAGATTTGTCCATTTCTACTTTGTTTCTATTGTTAAAAGTGGGAATTCCAGCAAACTCTCTGTTACCGCATGCTCTAAAAGGAGAATACGGACGCCAACTTTCATGATTTTATCTCTAGTCATTTGTACTGGAAAATGGTACCAGAATTGTTTCTTTTTACCCTATTTTTATCTATAAAAGTACAAGTTTTTAAATTTTTATCACGCTCTATAATAGGTATGTATAGCCTAATTTTCGTGATTTTAGATTTAGTCGTTTGACCTGGGCGATGATCAATCTATCAGTCAGTAACGCAACAATTTAATTTATTATATATACAGGGTGGCGCAATAGAACGTGCATATTGCATCATCTTTTCTTGCGGGGTAGAAAAGGTGTGGGCGGGGGGGCGCCCGAGAAGCGTCGCGCATTTTACGAGAACTCTCCTTTATATATTGCTACTAGGCGACTATATTGTCCTGAATATGGACTACGGCGAATTAGTGAAGCTCCGAGTGCTAATTTAATTAAAATATGGGTAAAGCGTTTTGAAGATACCGGTTCAACATTTAAACCACAAGCTAATGGTCGCCCAAGAACATCTAGGACCGCAGACAATGTTGAGAGAGTTATGGAATCAGTACGAGGAAATCCACAAATGTCGACTCGCAAGAGATCGTCTGTCTTACAATTATCGCGACGAAGTTTGCAACGAATTTTAACATTGGATCTTAAACTGCATCCATATAAGCTGCAATTAACACAAGATTTGAAAAAGTCTGACTTCATAGCAAGGCTCGCATTTGCTAATGAAATGCTTAATCGATTTTCCAATTTTGACAATATCCTTTTCTCTGACGAGGCTCATTTCCTTATGAATGGGTTCGTAAATCGTCAAAATTGTTGTTATTGGAACAGTGAAAATCTCAAAATCTAACACCAGAAACCACTGCAAAGTCCTAAAGTGACAGTATGGGCGGCAATCTCTAGCAGAGGAATAATTGGTCCCTTTTTCTTCGAAAATGCGCGGGGCCAAAACGTCACGGTTAATACGGAACGCTATGTTAAGATGTTGGACGGATTTTTGACTCCAGAAATTGAAAGTTCAAGAATAGTGAATTCCAGAACTTGATTCCAACAAGATGGAGCTAACTGTCACACATCAAATGACTCCATGGCGGTGGTGAAGCAGATGTTCCCAGGCAGACTGATTTCGAAAAGAGGTGATATCCCAGACTTGACGCCTCTTGACTTTTTTTGTGGGGATACCTCAAACACAAAGTCTACAGTAATAATCCAAGAAACATCGTTCAGCTCAAGGAGAATATCCGTGGTGAAATGGCAGCCATTACACCAGTATTACTGAAGAAAGTTTTCAATCATTTTCGTTTGCGATTAGAGGAATGCCGTCGTAGAGAGGGCCACCATTTAGATGATGTTATTTTAAAAAAGTAAACTCTATTTATTACTCTACAATGCCTTAGATTTATTTTAACCATACCTTTTATATTTATTTTGTAATCTATTTTTTAAATATGCACGTTCTATTGCGCCACCCTGTAGATTATGTAATTTATATCGGATGAATTAGAAAGGGTAGGGCTACTCGTTCTATTTAATTTAACGCAGTGAATTAGGGTTTATGGACGGAAAATTCAAGTTTGATAAATCGGTAAATTTTTTTGGGGTACCTGAAGAGATGCGGCAATCCGTTTTCATTTTCGGTACTAAGTTTAAGTACTTAAGTTTGTTAAGAGCATAGTATATGTATAATTTTTTCAATTCAGCTTAACAGATAGAAATTTATGAAGCTAAGAATATATGCATTTGTATGGAAAGTATTTGAAGAGCATGGCCGCATGTCCGAATCTTATCTTTTAGTGACAATTATCAGCCGATTCAACCAAAAATTACAGAGGAAATATTGAATTTTGGAAAATCGAATAACCTACATAGGAAGTATCAGAAGAGGTTTGGTTTGGTTTGGATGCCCACCATTTTTTTTCTCAAGTCCTGCTTTCGCAAGCGCTTAGCATGTGCCAAATTTTACAGAATTCTGTGAAATTGAATTAAAGATATGTACCTAAGAATACGAGTATGTGGGTTAAATTGGTCATTTATGTGTAGTTTTTTTTTTAATGGAAAACTATATAGTTTTTCCCCACAAAATTGATTTACTGTACACTCAACAAAAGTGAACTAATTGCGAGTTAAGATGAACTCAAATTGAGCACATCTGATCTCACGCCAAATACCACCTCGCTCAGTACTACCTCGTTATTGTTTTGAATACTTTATAGTATCTGTGCGAACTTACATTGAATAAATGGAAATGGAAATTTGTAAAGAAAATCAAGTTGACTGATTTAAAATTACGTACTGAATTTCAGTTGAAATAAACTGGAATAGAGTACCGATTTCAGATGATTTTATTTTCAAGTCGATAGAGGATGAACTGCAGTCAAATACATTTGCTACCAAAATAAAGAAAACTTACTTAACATTAGTTACCACATTATATATTACAAATAGGTGTTGTAAGGAACAGAGTAGGTACAGACGAATTGAAGCCGAATTTATGATTTATGTAATTTATTAATTTATACGTATTTTAATCCAAAATTAAGTAAAGTGGTTCTCATGTCCAGTATCTCGCTTTTGTCTTCATTTGTCTCAATTATGAGCATAGCTAATTGAAATGCATCACAATTGTACTTGAAGCTTTTATAACTGTGCACTTTGTAATTAATTTTAGAATTTAGAGTCAAATTAAGTAAAATGCGAGTTTAACATATCCTTCATAATTTAATGAATTAATAAATGTAATATTAATAAATTAATAAATGTACTTCAAGTAAGTAAACAATTCCTCAATGTTTGTGAAGAAAATTTGTCGGGGAAATTTGCGTACATAATTGAAGTATATACTGTTTTCACTCATTCTTAAATCAAGTAAAATTTGATGAATCTAAATTTCACTTACTCTTTCAAATAAATATTTATTGGCTTTGAGTAGATTTAGTATACACATTTTAAGTATATTTTTACTCGAAATTTATTGATTGTAGCAGAAACAGTGGAAGTGCAAAGTCCGTTTAAAATCAACTAATATGGAAATTAAAAAACCAAATGTAAATATCTATGTTCATTTTGTTTTCTGGCTTATATATCGAACATTTTGTACACACAAAAAAGTATTCAATTAAAAACTGTCTCATTATTTTCATTTCTCTTTGTTTCACCGTCAAATAAATATCAAACACAACCCTTTTATATGACGGTTTAAGATTTTAAATCACATAAATTGGTTCCACTGATTTGTTTGCGGTTTATGTGATCGTTTTTGTTGTTTGTTGTTTATAAATTTATTTGCTCTGATAGTGAAGTTCTGTATTAGAACCCAAAATTGTTTCTATTTTAATTCATAATAAATTAATAACCTATTACCACGTTTGAAACAGTAAGCAATTTAGTTACCAAATATTTTTAAAATTTTTGTATATTTTTTATTAGCAATTTGTACATACATATTTTTTTTTCCTCATAGAAATTTGTGTAATAGAATGTATCTGAGTGTTTCATATGATAAACGCCCATTAGGAATGAAATTGAATTTGAATTTTGTTGTTATGCCTTTTGAAGCAACTAAAAACTGATAAATATATGGGAAATATATGGAATATAGTTAATAGTAATGCATTACGACGCTGGCTAAAATTTGAACATATCGTCCGAATAATCCCGCCCGTCCTGGTGTTTCCCATACCTTATTTAACCCACATTTTCCCATGCTTGCATTTGCCTTTAATTATACGGAATTCAGTATAACTTTGGCTCTTAGTAGTCCACTTCCACTTTCGCAAAACCAAATTCACTAAACGCCTAATTCGTGCTGGGTGAACAATGTCAACCTGGGAATATGCGGATAGAATTAGATATATACTATGTGAGCTAAAGGGTGTCGCAACAAGAACGCAAGATTTAAATTTGGGCGCCATTCGAAGTGTCATTGTTTGACATTTGAACAATTGTTATTGTTTGCTAGTAGAAGGTACGGGGTTAGTAAAAATTGTGAAATTGTTTTACCAAAATGGTGAAAGTTTTGCGGCTACAGTTCGCAATTTCCGATCAATTTGGGGTCACAACAATGCTCCAAAAGAGTCAACTGTAAAGAGATTAATGGATAAATTTGCCAAAACTGGGTCTGTTAGTGATGTAAAGACAACAACGCGCCTTCGACCAGGTCGATCGACTGAAAATGTCGCAGTTGTACGTGATGATGTCGCTCAAACTTCATCCACCTCAATTCGACATCGAGCTCAGCGAATTGGTGTCTCCAAATCCACTATGCAGCGAATTTTGACGAAAGATTTGCATCTTCATGCATACAAAGTTCAATTGACTCAGGAACTGAAGCCAGCTGACCATGGACAGCGAAGGCAGTTCGTTAATTGGGTATTGGAGGGACAACATGAAAATACTGATAAAATCATCTTCAATGACGAGGCCCATTTCCATCTTGATGGCTTCGTCAATAGGCAGAATTGTCGCATTTGGGGTGAGGAAAATCCTCGAGCGATTCACGAGAAGCAAATGCATCCTCAACGTGTCACTGTGTGGTGTGGATTTTGGGCTGGAGGAATCATTGGACCTTTTTTCTTTTTGTGAAAATGAGGCATGTCAAGCGCAGACAGTCAATGGTGTTCGGTATCGTGAAATGATAACCAGTTTTTTCGTGCCTAGAATTTAAGAAATGAATGTGGAGGGCATGTGGTTTTAACTAGATGGCGCCACATGTCATACATCCAGGGAAACAATTCAATTGGTGCATCAGTCATTTAAATCTTGCGTTCTTGTTGGGACACCCCAACAAGAAAGAAAGGAATGGTTATCTGGTCGGTGGATCAAAGAGTTTAAATCGGGGAAGTTGTATAAGAGGTACAAGAAGAGACTTAGGAATGCCGCCCATTTCCATTCTGAGCTTCAACTTTGCTCAATGGTTAAGTGTACTAATTTTGATTAAAGTCTGTGCTATTAAATCAAATATGTTATTATCTCTATATTGTGTTATAATAACTTGAAAATAAATGGGCTAAATCAGACTTTTATGCGGGAGGTACCAAAAGGGGTGCGGTTAGTACGCTGATTTTTTACATTACACGGCGGATAAAAACTTTGGTATATCCCGTTTACAATCTCCGGTTATGATTTAGAAAAATATTTGGCCGTATGTTTTAAATGTGTTGAAGGTGTGCGGCAGTTATCGTGTCTACCAGCCAGCCGGTTAGGAGGGATAACTTAATCGATTCGAAAAGCTGTCAATGATTTATTTTGGTCGTATCGAATGGATTTATATGAGTTATTAAGTATTTTTCCCCTCTTATTAAAAAAAAATGCAAGTTTTAAAAAATATATAAATGATTTTTACATTGAGCATTGTAAACATAGTGTTTTAGTGATCTCTGTTAGGTATATGCAATTAATTAGTTAGTCAGACAAACCGATTAATCTAAATCCGGATTAGTCAATTAATCAATTAAATATTATTTTGAGTATTCAATATCTATGATTAGTTAATTAATCTGGCATTTGGTTAATCAAAAATGTAAACAATGGGATATTTATGGAGTGGAATCAATCAATCAATCAATCAATGTGTTTTATTTATTTTGTTTTTATTGTAAAGAAAATTCAAGTTTATTTTATATAAATAATTGGTTTCGAAGATGATAGACCGTAAATGACCTCCATTTCCTACCAATGATGAGACTGTCGATGAGACCGTCGTTTGCAACTGCTACCGCTTCATGTAACCCAGTACTTGTAACAACTTTAAGGCTCTTAAATGAAGTTTGCTACATTTTCCCTTTGTGTGTGTGTGTGTGTGTGTGGAGCATACACTCCTAGACTTCGGGGTTACTGATGCCCCGTGTCTTCATACCTCCCTCACCGCCTATACTTGTCTAAAAGCCTTCTTGTAACGCTTCCACTTTAAAAAAGAGAAATTCTTTAGCAAATATGTACAAAGTATACGTTTTCAAAATTCTTCATGTTAAAACAACACACAAGTGCTTTAGAAGTAGCAGCATTTAATCACAGTACTGGCTGGGTGACGACAGTGGGTGGATGTGAACCATTTTGGAAAGAAAAGTTAGTATAGTTGTTTTGAATTCAAATAAATTGTATAAAATTCTAGTTGGAAGGAGACTGAAAAGTAATAGGTCTGGGCATGAAAACACACCACTAATAGCTAATCAGTATTTTGTATATTTCTATTTGATTATATATTTTTGCTATCTATACGTATAAAATTGTTGCGGTGCTGACTGACTGACTGACCATCGCCCAAGCCAAACGACTAAAGCTACAATCACGAATACTAAGATAAACATACTCCTTACAGAGTAGACGTAAGATAAGAAAGGATTTTTCACAAATCGCATTTTTAGGAGTGGAACATGGTACAAATAGACAAATCTTACACTATCGCCCAGCTCAAATAGAAATGGTTTTTCGAAAATCATCAAATCAAAATCAGGATAGAATGGTACAAATCACGATGTTCAAATGTCTAGAGCTTAAATCATAATAATTGGTATCCTCTTTCAGAGCAAACGTGCGTTAAGAAGGAATTGTACAAAAAGGGACAAATCTGGTACCATTGTGTCCATGTTCCACTTCCATATCAGACATAAGTAGAGTTTTTTCAAAATGCAGACTTTTAGGGTAAAAATGGAACAAACAGAGAAAAATCTGGTATCACCGCGAACTTAACAAGGCTGGAGTTGGGATCATGAAAATTTGTGTCCATGTTCCATTTCTATGCTAGGCAAAGAAAGGGATTTTTCCAAAATTCAAAATTTTAGAGATAAAAGCTAAAATGACCAAAAATGATACAACGCATTGGTATCCATTATGTTCTTCTAAATTGGAAACACTATACGAAGACATTTTTCAGAATACAAACTTTTAGGGGTAAGATAAAATAAAAAGAGAGAAATCTGGTACCTATATTAAGCTCAAACATCTCTGGCATCATGAAGATTGGTAATAAGGATGTTTTCGAATCCTGTACGATCGAACAACTCAAACGGCTAGAACTATTGAAAATTGTTACCCATATTCCTCATAAAGACGTCTATTTTTTTTTTTTTTGGAAGCAAACTGGGATTAAAATTGTAACGCCGTTGTCGACAACAACGAAATGCTTCCCGTACAAATTGACCGAATTTTAGAAATTCAAATTCTCTCCTGTGTCTGAACTGTAACTGAAAATGTTGACTATTGCATTAGTTCATATTGCTTGGCAGAATTCGAAGAAAACTGAGCAACTAACCACGTTTTTTCTGGTACCTCCCACACAAATGGTCCGTTTAGCTTATATATTCTAAGCTTCATATCTCTTACATGGTTGCATTAAATTTGATACACTCAGACCATTTGATGAAGTAAGATCTCACAAAGAAAATGCACAGCATTGCCACACCCCTTGTGAGGCTTTTCGTACAAATTGGCCGATTATTCGAAATTCAATATTTTCTTTCTAATAAGTAGACTGCCGCAGTCTGGATCCTCGTTCAATGTATTGATTCACTGAGCTATGCAAGAAAATTGATAAATTGCATATTTTTAGCTATATATTCTTCAAGTAGTCATGCTGCATTCTATCAAATTTGGCACATTTTATGCGTTTGGTGAAGTATGTTCTGGAAATGGAAACGGAGGGTAAATTACCGATTTATCACATATATATTATTGTCTTCTTATCTATCTAGCAGCTATACTACATTCTGTCAAATGCTTTTTGTGAAGTAAGCTCTAGGAATGAAAACAGAGGGCATTGCTACACTCCTTCTGTTACCTTCAAAGCAAATTGTTTGATTTATCAAAAAGTAATTTTTCCGCTGTAATCTATGATTTACACATTGAAGTTACCTTAGTTTCTAACGATTATATAGCATTATAATGCTTCGCAACATGTAATAAAATCAACCGTATAACTACGTCCAACACAAACTACATAAATTTGCCCACATATTCCTACATTCATACTTTTCAATCGGTTCAGAATAATTTAACACGCGTTAAGCATTTTGTAAACTTAGTATTGCGAAGGAAAATGCAAGAGTATTTCTTAACGAATTTTGCGACTCACCACTTCCATTCTGATTAGAGTCCAGCAATAGTCTCCCAGCATGCTTTTGCCCAAAAATCCTTTCAATTTTCATTAAATCTTACTAAGCTGCCCTTGTTCGTAGCTCACCGCACCTAGGTTTTGTGGATAAAAAATCTATATACGAACGAAGAAAATGCATTCTGAGGTGCATTCGAGCACCTAATTCGTGATAATTTTTCAATAATTCAGCAACAATTTGTTTGTAGTTTTCGATCTTATTGTGTCCAAAGCTGTTCACAACGCTCTTCCAGGCTGCATATTCTTCCTCCAATAAACATTGTGAAAAATTGTCATCATTCAATAGCTTCCTGATCTGAGGGCCAACAAATACGTCCTCTTCGATTTTAGCATATGAAATTTTGGGAAAAACGCTAACAAATATTTAAATGCTGCACCATCTTTGTCCAGAGCCTTGACAAAGTTTGTGCCATCACCTGTCTGAAAATGAAATTTCTAAGATTTCTGGAATATTGCCAGATTGTTGGAGTCGCTGGACAGGGTGGTTCTTTTCCAACTCTCTGACATGTGGATAGCGAAAAAAAAAAAAAAATAAATAAATAAATAAAAAATCATACCAGCTTAAATGGAATATGTAACAAAATTAATAAGGGGGCCCGAAGCAAGAACAATAAACCATTAATCCTTTCCCGATGAGTCGCCAAAGAAAATTTCCCTCTGTCTTGGAATCTTGCTGATTCCACCATAATACTCTGTTGCAATTTTCTTTAGAGGTCCCATAGTCGCCTGCTACTTACGTTTGTCGAGAACCCCCACTAACACATCACCTTCTTCAACTCTTCATATTAAAAAATTCAATTTTTTTTTTGTTCACTGCATTTGTTCTTTTACGCATTTCAAATAGTTTTAAATCAGTTTTTAATATATTTCAAATATATATTTCACCATTTTATATGGTTTTATTTATATGATTTGCCCCTTTCATGGGCTTAATAAAAAAATGGCCACTTGTAACAAAAAAACCGCTCGTTTACTCTCTTTTCGTTGGAACCTCCGATGTGCTGCCAGTCCTCATTGAATCCAAAAAGACCTCCCATTTCCCGTTTTAGGTATCTCGCAACCTTCGTGATGCCTACCCAACTTCCACTCCCCCTTTTCTTATCTTTACGCGTTCCCGTAAACATATACTGGTGTTTGTTTACTCAACACTGATCATTCAACAGCTGATTTATTCTATATTAACCGGCACCAGATGGCGTTCATATCGCCAAAGGTAGCACGGCACAAACACAACCATCCTACATGCAAACTTGCAAAAGGATGGGATGGAGGAAATTCATGAATTTCCTAATGTAATGCCAATTTCTCTCAGTGCATTTGGTCGGCAACAATCTAGGTAGGCACGGTAACCCTAGTCATACGCCACCAGAATGCAACTCTGTACCTCGACCGTGTAAGAGACCTAGAATGACATATGTCAATTGAACATACCCATTAGCCGTCGATCGACACCGATCATGCCGCCGTCACTTGGCACTTCCGTTTTGGAATTAATTGAATTATTATAATGTTTGGCGGTACATAATAAGGAGGTAAGTACAGTGTTTGATAAAATATGCAAAAAAATATATTGAAGAAAAAAAATCAGTAAAATAATTAAAAATAATTTTAAAATAATCAAAAAGTAAAAATAAATTAATAACAAAAAACAATCAAATGTGGAAGTGTCAGTGTGTTTTTAGTGCAGTGCAATTTAATGTCAATCAAAACCCATTAATGATTGCATGATTGTGTTTGTGTGTCCATTGAAGCCGGTCGTCGGTTTCAATGGCAAACGGTAAATTCATTAAAAAAATAAAAAAAAAAAAAAAAAAAAAAAAAAAAAAAAAAAAAAAAAAAAAAAACATTGGAATGCGGCAAATAATACATGGGTGGGTGTTTGTTGCTAATTACCGTGAGTGAATTCATAAAAACAAACTGAAAACGAAGTGGGTAAGATAAGTGCGGGAAAAATAACGAAAGTGGTGAAGTAAAAAGCAACAGAAAGAAAAAATAAAATAACAGTGGAAAACTAATTCGTATTTAGATGCAAAAAAAAAAAAAATGGAAAATAAATTGAATGATGAAAAAACAAAAAAATTAAAATAATTGTGAAATCAATATGAAAAAGTGAAACTAGAATTTTAAAATTAAAAATTGGCAAAATCTAAAGAACAAAAAAAAAAAAAACAAAACAAAAAGTAGGAACCTGGAAGAATAGATTGAAGAAAAAAAAAATAAAATAAAATGAATGAAATCAATGGTTAGAAGGGAAACTGTAATTTTAAAATTGAAAAAGTTTAAAGTTGAAAAAAATAAGAAACAAAGATGAATCAAAAAGTGAAAAAAATTAAAACTGCTTGAATTGAAGAAGACAAAACCAAATGAAAATGTAATTAATGGGTGAATATATTGAAATTAAAATTTAAAAATTGGATTCAAGTTACAAAATGAAAAAACAAAAATGAAGGACGATACAAAAAATGCAAAAATACAAAAAATAGAATTTTTTTAAATAAGATATTTTTCACTTGAAAAGCTTAAATTTAAAAAAAGTTAAATTTTTTTTTTTTTTGTTTCTTTTTTTGAAATTTAAATTGAATGGCAAAATAAAACTGAAGTGAAGAAAATATATGGCATAGTGATAAATGCAGACAGATGAAAAACGAATTTTTGTTCCTTTCATTAAAGACTTGTAAGTCCTAAGTCGTTAAGGAATATAACAACGCTGAAATCTTACTGAAATCCTTAGTATGAAACACTCCTAGCGATTTACCTTTCAAATCCTCAACTTCATACAAGCTGTTGCTTACGGGACGTACTATTCTGCATTTGCAAAATTTTTTACTTAACTTTGCATTAAAATTGTTTTTAAAGTCGCTCTGTTGAAAATTGCGTCGATAAACCTCTTGACCGGGGGTAAATTTCACTTTGCGACTTCGGATATTATATGACTGTGTATTTTTGAGGTAGGCTTTACGGAGATTTTCTCGAGTTTTTTTCTCTAATTTGTGCCAGTTTATCTGCTCTGCCCGTTTATCTGCTCATATTTATACCAAAAAGTGGGAAATATGGTCTAACTCTTATGGAGCTAGGTACGGAAGGTGTGCATTCAATTTCGGATAAATGTTTATCCCAGTCTCGCTGATCGTCTTGCAAATAGGATCGTATGGCAGCTAAAATGGACTGGTTAGCCCTTTCAGAAGCATTAGCTTGTGGTGAATGGGTTGCTGTCCGAACATGACGAATTCCGAAGTTTTGAATGACGTCCTCGAATTCCTTTCCTATAAATTGTTTGCCATTATCTGAACTGTTATTACCTGCCGAACTTATGAAAAACTTCGGCGATTAAAAACTTTACTACATTTCGTGCTTTTGCCTTTAACATATCCTTCAACAACACAAACTTGCTCAAATGGTCTAGTGCTGTGAATATATATGAATTGTCCAATTTCGATCGAGGGTGTGGACCTAAAAAATCTACAAAAATTCGTTGAAAAGGTCGTTCTCTATGCTCGATCGTAAATGAAAATGCCTGAAGATGCAAACTCCACTTAGCTAATCGCCCGCTTAAGTCTTTTGTAGACATCAACCATTTCAGACTACTGTGATCAGTGATAATAGAAAATGACATTAGTTCAATATACGGACGGAACTTCTTGACCGCCATGACAACTGCCAGACATTCTCTCTCAGTCACAGAATAGTTTTTCTGGGCAGAAGTCAGCTTCTGTGAAAAATAAGCTATAGGGTGTTCTCCGTCCGAATCATCCTTTTGGAACAAGACTGCTCCAATACTCATGTCTGAGGCGTCACATTGCACATAAAAATGTCTAGAAAAATCTGGATGTGTGAGCACTGGACTTGTGACTAACGCTATTTTAAGGTTATCGAATGGAAGTTTAGCTTCCTCAGTGAAACAAAACTGTTTACCTTTATTCAAGGTATCGAAAATAGGGGCTGCAATAGTGGCATAGTCGGGTATAAATCTTCTATACCAACCGGTTGCACCCATGAAACTCCGAACCTGTTTAGCCGTTTTCGGATACCTAAAGGTATACTTTGTAATGGTATCAACCTTTGCCGGATCAGCTTTCAGTTTGCCTTCACCAACAATATGACCCAAATAACGGAGCTCTTTAAAACAAAACTTTGATTTCGCTAAGTTTATCGTGAGCCCAGCCTCCGCCAAACAATTTGCTACGCGTTCTAATAACACCAGGTGTGTATCAAAATCGGGAGATACAATTAGCAGATCATCTAAGTAGACAAAAACTCTATCTCACAGTGCTGAAGGTATCACCCTATCCATCAGACGACATAATCTTTGAGCCGCATTACATAATCCAAAGGACATGAACGTAAAATGGTAAAGTGGTCTACCCGGCACCGTGAATGCGGTCTTTTCTCTACTTGCTTGGTCCAATGGAATCTGCCAAAATGCATCTTTAAAATCGACACAATAAATGAATCGTTCAAGTGGCTTTGTATGCCTTCAATATGGGGGAGCGGACTCCTTAACCGTGAGTACGTTGAGTTTACGGGCATCCAGACATAAGCGTTTTTTTCACTTTTTCGCACCAAAGTGACTGGATGGCTCCATGGGCTCTCGCTTTCCTCAATTACACCTAGGTCAAGTATTCTATCCAACTCCGTATACATTAGGATAGTGTCGATCTTTAACTGGTGTAGCATCACGTGTATTAAATGTATGTACGCTGCTCTTCAGTGAAGTTATGGGTTTTCACTTCATCATCAGTCACATTTCTGGTTTCTTCGGCAAGGTTTACATCGTTGAGGGACAAACATTCCACTTTGGCAAAAAGGTTGAAACATTTCATGAAGTCTACTCCTAGAAAAAGTTAACGATTCAGAGAAGGAACTAGATAGAAAGTTATTTCGTGATCAATTTTATTAAAGTTCACTTTGGCACGAACACGACCCACGATTTTATGTGGATTTCCATCAGCAGTGTTTATAAATGAAGAAAATTTTTCGATTTTTAATCTCGTGTCTTCTACAAAAGTCAAACAACATTTACCTAGACAGGTCACGGTGGCAGGGCTGTCCAAGAGGCCTTTTATTTCATGATCATTAATACGCAGTTTTACGTAAAAACGTAGATCTTCGCATTCATACAGGGCTGCCGAAGAAATTTTCCTGGGAATGCACTTCCTCTTTTTATACCTCCTCCTAGCCTTTTTTTATTCTTGTTGACACTTCGCCGAATATTCTCTTCCTCGCCTCCTGATATTCTTCCATTCTCACATTAAAGGGCTTTAATTATCTTAGATATGCCTTATCTTCTAGTCTAGCTTTTGTTTTGAAATTATTTTCTAAAATAGTAATCGGTACTTCGGGTGGGACGGAGTATAAGAGTTTCTCTGAATTGTTTTGTATTTTGCTATCTACTGAGTTTGGGCCTGTATCAAAACAGTCTCCCCAGTCTGAGGCGGGTTCCGCTTGAAGTTTCCCTGACATTTTGGACATTTGGAGGTAACTACATTATCTTCCCCACATTTGTAGCAGAAAATCCTCCTATTGGAAGATAGTCAATCGACAAAGCTGTGACCGACCTGACGGCAATTCCAGCACGTATACCTACTACTAGTGGGGATTGCATCGATTTCCACCACAACTTCTTCCGGATTGTCCCCATCATTGGCAGTTCATGAACTCGTTGTTGATAGGAGCGTTGATTGTACGCCTGTCGTTGATTAGCCGGCATATTTTCGCCTCTTTTTGTTTCCTGCCGAAAATGATTTGAGCCTCCCATTTTGATGGGAAAGAGTAAAGAGGTCAAATATGGTTTTAGATTACTCTTCATTATTTGTACCAAGTCGTGCTCGGAATATGGTGTTCGTTGGTTTCGAAGACTGACTATGACATTGTTAAAGTCCTCAAAAGATGCTTGTGATTGTTGGCGCCAATGCATAATCTTCTTTTGTATTTCGAATTTGAATTCGAACCTCCGGTATTGAGACAAAATAGCTTCGCGAAGATCGTGCCATGATCGAAATCCATGTAATCGTTTGTGAAGCCTGTACCATGCTAAAGCGTTCGCGCCTAACAAATGATAAAAAGCCAATGTCACATCTGACCGCGCACATCCATAGTCTTGCTGCAGAACTTCCACTCGAAAAATAAAATCTTCAACATCTATAGTTTTACTGGTACTATCGAATTTCACTCCCCACTTTGCGACGTCAATTCTCCGATTCGGTATTCTCGGAACTTTTCCGCGATATAAATGAAATGACTGATTGTCGGGGAAAAATTGCATTGTAGGTTGATGCCGCGGCGGTGGTTGATAAGAAGAAGTTGGTACTGACAATGGTGGCGGTGGCGAAAAGGCTGCTGAACGACTTGTGGCTGAATAGGCGTCTGTAAATTTGCTGGTAAGGTATATAGGTTGTGACACGGAGCTGTCTGATATCAGAATTGAGGAGCTGCTGGGTGCGATGGCAGCTGTGGAGCTCGATGCTGAGTTGACATTTCCGAACTAGCCGCCAACGAACGTTTCGTTGCCTCTACTATGGTCGGAATCAGCAGGCGAAGTTTTTCTTCCTCATCTTTTCGAAATTCTACTCTCGCCAGACCGACGGCGGAATTGACTAGCTCCTGCACGTTTGTATCTTTTCTCGCTGAAGCCCTCGTCGTTTCCTTCTGGTTTCGGCTTAATTCATCCTGAACGTTTCTCGCTGTTATGCTGCTATAATCTGGTGATACGATCGTATCACCAGAATCAAATGAAGTAATCACCATATGAGATT
>JAHXMU010000203.1:1316528-1366931 GCA_019455685.1 Philornis downsi
TTGTTTACTCAACACTCATCATTCAAGAGCTGATTTATTCTGTATTAACCGGCAGCAGATGGCGTTCATGCCGCCAAAGGTGGCACGGCACAAGTTCTTAAAAAGGCCCAATATTAAATGCAGCGGCGGAAGAAGAACGTCATTTGAATCAATTAATGGTTTATTTGAAATGTTTTGCTTTACTGGTAAATACTCAGTTATTTTTGGCCACTCTCTTCAGACGTAATGAGCATGATGTAGCGCAACTATCCCATGGACAAAGGAAACAACAATAAAATATTTTGTGAAATCTCCTTGCATACCAGTCAACAAACTAATGACCTGAAACAGATTAATTAACAGTTATTTACGAAGGTTGTTGACGCCAAAATATACTGCGGAATTTTCGATAATTTTTTATGTTCATCCTAGTTTGCTATCCGCCTGGCCACCCTAATGTTAATTCGCCAAACATCCATGGCTTGACCGCGTAATTCACACATCAACTCAAACTTTCAAAGTTTGAGTGGTGTTTGTTACCGATTATTCTAAAGACGGCTACAATCGGTCTTATATACTCTCTCTCTGTCGCTTTACCATTACCAAAATCTGAAACCAAACTTCACATCTTACTGTGAGTTCAAACGAGCTAGCTCATTAAATTCAAATAAAGAAAATATATTGTTCAATTCCATCCTTCTAATTCTTGGTGTTTTCTTCTTCGTTATATTTCTACCCTCGGTAAAAAATTTGTGAGAAATATCACAAATTCCTTTGTGATATTTCTGGCTCACTTATTTGTAAACCAAAAAGCCACCTTTCGCTGCAGGAAACATGAAAGTTCCCAACATTTTCAATGGTTTATACTACATATACAATGAAATTTAAATCACACACCTTAAAGTCACCACAGATCTTTCATTTATTATGGCTGTATTTGAGTAATGTTAAAATTTCAGTCATTGATTCGTAATTTTCCTTTTCATTAACGGCATCAGCAACTCGTATGGAAGGTTTTTCATTCCCATTATTCAAAAGAAGAACGTTTAAACAGTTCTTAGATCCATCAATAAATAATCTCCATTCAGGTTTGTCATATGGCTGGTTCATTTTTTGAAATAAACCATCAACATCAGTACAGTATAGAATAGACTGTTCTATTCAAAATATGAAGCTTCTATCTCTATAGATTGTTACTTTTGTCCCAACTGCAAGATGTTTCCACTGCTGTATGCGTGAACTTAATAATTCTCCGTCTTGCTTCGTTAAATGTAAATCCTGAATTAGATCATTCAACTCAACTTGAGTCACCACATGGCGTTCATCATCAGCCTTATACAAACTACCACTGCTGGTGGAAGATGTTTCGCACTCGCTGCTCGTAGCACTGAAAATGACTGGTAATGGATCATGAGGTGGACGTTGAACTGGTTTGGAAGCCGATGGGACATTCGATTCATATAGAATCCAGCAACTTTTGTTAAACAGAAATAACAATCGGTTTGGTGGTTACTTGACTTTCTCCAAAGTACTGGAATTGAAAACTCGAAATAGAACTTCTTGCCATTTGACCACTTGTATAAAACACTTGTATAACAACATTGCAAAACATTGACGATGTTAAATTCATATACATTTGCATAGAACATATTTAATTGCATATGTACACATACATCCAAACCGCAGAAACTTGAACTTCTGCCAACGTGAACACGGAAGTACTGAAAAGGACCTTCCTCGAAATGCAATCTCACGTACAAAGTATATGAATAGGAAATGCACATAATGTATACATCGTACACTGCACGTTTGTATAATATTTATGAATAGTAAGTGACTGTAGATGTTAAGATGGAATCACAAAAAATGGCGTCAACTTAAGCCTTGCGATGTGAAAATGATATATAATTCACAATCTAGCTATCGTCTGGCCTTGAAGGGCACACAAGGATAAAGGAAGAAGCGTGAGAAAATACTTTTAGCTACCAAATTTTATACTTGTATCACTGAAATCACTTTCGTAAGTATATTTGAATATAATAACGCCAGAAAGACCGTAGCTAGAAGGAGGGGATTTGGGGTTCTGACGACCTTTAAAATTTGATGAATCTATAAACTAAGATCGTTTGCTGAGTTGTTAACGTAAATCACCATTGTAAGAAAACTTCAAACGGCAAAATGTGACTCGGGCCATATCGATCCACATCTACATACAAAACAATTTTCCGAAAATCAGTTTGTTCCTGCAATCGAGAGTTGCCAAACAAATATGAATCTCTTACCATGTTATTGATCAGCAAAATTTGAAAAGGTCGATATATGTCATATGACCGATTTAGACCGTATTGTCTTATAATATATTTATATCTGTCCAGTAATTTCAGGTAATACAGTCAAATTTGGCTTTGACGTCTCATAGACCTAGTTCTGAAAATGAAGATGAATCAAATGGCCGATTAAAATTGATATAACTTCAGTGTTTTCTGAAGTAGGGTATGAGGGTGTAAATGGACTGCGTCAGCGCGGCGCTTCCAGTATCTTTCATAAAAATTGACTGATTTCTTGATCCTCTTTCACTTCAGTATGTTCTAATTAGTAGGAGGCAGAAACCTTATTTTTTGACTGTAGGTCTCCTTGAGTGAATCTAAAAATACAATGCGTGTAAGCTCGCTGAATATTAGAATCTCTAAGATACCTCATCCATGGGACGCAATGGAATTTATTTTAGTCTCTAATTAGTATATAGCAATAAATTGAATTTCTCTGAATCGTAATGAGTCATAATAACTTTTCACGTTTAAAAATATTGAACGGATAACCAAGTTCTTCCTTGTACGTTCTTCGTAAACTTAGCTGTGCGAATGAAAATGGATGCGAATGAAATAGGATGATTTGGCAGAAATAGTGGTGTTTCTATAATTCTCAAGCGGCGGGTTTCAAAAAGTTATGCTGATTCTCTCATTGTGTTTATATATGGATCATTTTTTTGTAATTTACAACTTCTCTTCTGGCACTCTGCACTCATTTACACACACGAACCGTAAGTGCGATTATTTCATTCAGTTGACCTGACTGAAGCAGTTTTTAAGTTTTCCAAATGATAAAAAAACACTGTCAACAAAAAAATATGTCATTAATATGCTGAGACCCAAGAAAGCGTTAAAAGCACTAAGCAAATTTTGTTCAAATCTGTTTCATGACTACTCAGGTCGATTAAGCTACCCCGTTTTCTTGGCTGGTAGGCTCGTAGATATATACAATACCTGTCATAAATCATTACGAATCTGTTTTACACTTACTACAGCCTAACATTTCGCCATATCGTAGCCGGCGATTGCAATTTTTCCAGTTCGAGAATAATGTCTAAAAAAATTTTAACAAATCGATGAACTTTCGTTCTGGCACTCACAAACAAGTGACAAAATAATTACAGTATATTCCTAATTTCATGTCTTTCAATCAATTGCAACAAATTCCATATAATTTATCATACGTCAGACATTTAGTAAATCAAATATTGGAAATGAAAATGGCCTGCAGGGCTACTTCTCTTAGGAAATATTTACGTATTTGCAAAATTCAATGGTTTCTCAATCGTGGAATCTAAGTGGAAGGGCCGTTTAAAAGCCTATTTTTACTATCTCGAGACCAAAAATATTTCACCTCCAGAAATCATAAGAGCGACAAACTTACAGAGTTTTCCTTGTTAATTTTTATATGTTTTCCCACCTTTATTAAAAAAAATATATATATATGGAAGAGTGGTCGAAAACAACCCCCAGAGTTGGTCATTTAAATAACATTGTATTTCGTGCATAATGACAAAGTCCAAATATTATAATAAAATAAAAGTTTAATCGAAATCAAAACTTTATATGTGTTTTATTTAACTTTATTTTTGAAACAGAAAAAAATAATAACCCGGTGTTTATCATACACAGCAGAATTTATTTCCCAAATTCTACTATTCGAACTTCAACGGTTCAGTCAGAGATGCGCTATCTTTTGTTTCATATCCGGTAGAGATCTTAACAATTCCAATTTCGGACAATACAATTTACTTAGTGCCACTGCAGCTCTTTAGTCTAGACGATAGCATCGCTTTTGTTCCATCTCGTCCATCGATTTTCCCTGAAAATGCGGTTTTGTAAAATCTAATTTTCGTAAATTGCGGTAAGACCCAACATGAATGTGCTGCTTAAGTTTAGTCTTTTCAGCCTTCAGATCTCATCTGTTTCAATTTTCAACCCATTTATTTCCGGTTCGAATTCAAAAGTTTTCATTTTTTATATTTCATGACGGAAAGCATTCTTCTAGTTTCTGAATATTAGTTTCTGACATTTGGATTCAAGCGGTTGTGCCGGTTATGCTCCCTTTCTTCCTTATTTGTATCCTAACAATGAGCCACTACGACCTTAGAGAAATGCATTCCCCGTTTTATGTTCAAAAGTACGAATTTTCAAAAATTCTTTTTCATCGGGCTCAATTCCTGACAGAAGAATCCGCATTCCAAACTTTATGACTAACGTTTTCTAGTCTAGCGTGCCAACATGACTGTTTGGTCGCTTCAAAAAATGCCTTTCTACAGCGCGCCTGCTCCGTAGTAATAGTATATGGTTATCCATATATCGTTTTCAAGTAAATTTAAAGTTCACACATAAAGCTATGACATCGATAAATCTTTTACATTGCTTGGACCTGGCCATTATGTACAAAATACAATGTTATTTAAATGGCCACCTCTGGATTGGTTGCAGCTGTTAATTCTTTTGAGGTAGTTCTCGAAAAAATATTGGTCAAAATCACCTCCAGACCATAATGCATTACTTTTTCCGGATGCAAAGACTTTTCCATAATCACTTCTGGGTTCTCCAAGCCCCATTTGCGACAATTTTGCTTGTTGACGTAGCCACCAAGTGAGAAATAAACTTCACCTCTAAAGATAATTTTGTTCTTTTGCAAACCACGTTTGAATCACCACTTTTGTAGTAAGTTTTGACTAATTTTGCGCGTCCGTCGGTTGTTAAACGATTCATGTTCGTAAATGGCAAACCTTTCACTAAATAAATAACACTTCAGATAATAGGTATTTAATAGCAGAAGCCGCTAAATGAGCATGAATTTTCGTGATTCTAGCTCTAGTCGTTTGACCAGGGTGGTGGTACCAGATTTGTCCCTTTTTACCCTGAAGCTGCGGAGTTTGAAAAATATTTTGGCGTGGGCGTTGATCAGTCAATTAGTCAGTAACGCAACAATTTTATATTTATACGAGGTGTGGTAAAAAAAAATAACGGTTAATTTCAAATTTCGTGAGTTACGTATGTTTAATTTTTCGCATTGTTTTTTCTGTTATGTTGGTACACATGGCTGTTATATATGTTGACAATATCGGTTTGTTTTTGACAGATAAAAAGGTTAGTCGTATTTTGGTGTGCTCTTCGATTTTTTACTATTCGAAAAAACGAATCAAAGAAACTGCATAAAGTTTTGTGTGAAAAGTGAAATTAAATGTGCAGGGACATTTGAAATGTTGACTGCGGCGTTTGGCGGGTCTACTATGAGCAGAACAGAAGTTCAGTTGCAGTATAACCAGTTTAAGGAAGGCCGAGAAGATATCAATGATGATGCTCATCCTGGTCGCCAGAGCACGTCAACAACCGATAAAAACATTGAAGCAGTGAGGAAAATGATTTTGAATAATCGTCAAATCACTATTAGATTAGAGGTTTGTTAGAGATTATTAGATTATATTAGAGGTTGCTGATGATGTTGGCATATCGTTCGGCTCATGCCAAGCACTTTTAACGGATGCTTTAGGCATGAAACATGCGGCAGCAAAGATTGTTCCAAAATTGCTAAATTTTGAGCAAAAACAACGTCGCATGGACTTCGTTCAGGAGTTGTTGAACGTCGTCAACGACGATCCGGATTTCCTCAAAAAGGTCATAACTGGTGACGAATCACGGATGTATGAATATGACATTGAAACCAAAGCCCAATCATCCCAATGGAAACGTCCAGAAGAACCAAGACCGAAAAAAGAACGTCAAGTTTGGTCAAATGTGAAGGTTTTGCTCACTGTTTTTTTCGATTGCAATGGTGCATCATGAATTCTTGCCACAAGGTCGTACGGTCAATAAGGAATACTATCTTTATGCGCCGTTTGCGCGAAGCAATTCGTCAGAAATGCACTGAATTGTGGAAAAACCAATCATGGATTTTGCACCAAAAACAAAACCGCAATCATGCCTCAACCACCGTATTCACCGGATTTGGCCCCCGCTAACTTTTTCCTCTTCCCAAAACTAAAGACACAGATGAAAGGAAAGCGTTTTGCTACTATTGAGGAGATAAAAGAAAAATCGAAACTGGCGCTGTTGGCGATACCAAAAAGCGCGTTTCAGAAGTGTCTCGAGAATTACTTTGAAGAGGACAAGATAGTTATTGATAAATAAATACTTTTTGAAAAAAAATTTTGATCACATCTCGTATAGATTCCTTGTGGTGAAAGTTTACCATACCTTTTCTCGTTCTACATTTAGTTAAAACATTTTGGTTGGTGTCGCTTTAATACTATTATCATTTGATGCTACGACTTTATAACCATTCTCAGAAAGAAACATAAGAAATTATGTCTCCCTGGTAATGAAGTACTTGGGGATGAGATATATGTCCGTATTTTCACCCAATCGGACATTACATTCCGGTGTTATTAATGTTGTTTGCAAACAGGCACGAAAATTATGCTCCAAATATCACGACTGCGTTTAAAAGCTTTAGCCTTCACAAAAGTCACGTAGACAATTTTCACAAATAAATAAATTAATGGAAACAAAATCTCCTTTAGTTAAACGATTTGCAAAACAGGAATTCAACAAATGTATGCATGTATGAAGTATTTATCTTATTTATAATGTAGCAACACCAAGTGAACATATGCAATGTTCGGCCGAAGTGAAGTTTGTACACTCTCTTTGTCCAGTGTGCAGAAAATCGTGCCATTCCAAAATTTTAGGGTAAATTGAGCTAATATTGCATAATTATAATTTGACCCGAAAGAATGAAGGTCATATAACAGGGCAAACAAGTAACACCCAAAAGAACGTTTTCAAAGTACCAAGTTTCTCTTCACCAGAAGTGTTTCATAACTTTTTAAGTGTATTGCGGGATGTCCACCTGTTTGGCTGGCTGACTGCAAGACAGGATAACTACAGTAAGTCGTTACGTATCTTCTTAAAACTTGGCACTGCCTAATGATTTTCCAGATCGTTGTCGGTGATTATACAGTAGTTAATTTTTTCTGGTACCTCCCATACAAATTGATCGGCTTTCCGAAGTTCAGTTCTTTCACTATAACTTCTAACTTGTTAACTGCAGAAACCTCAAATATTCACATTGTGTTGCTTTGTAGTGCTGAATTAAATTCGATAATCAAGTTGGCTCCTTCTAGTACATTTCACGTAAATGACCTATGTAATCCACATATTCTTAATTTTATAACTTGTATTTCATTTCAATAAATGGTTCTTGCAAAGAATGAAGATATAATCGCTTCCATACCACACAGTGCGGTCCCAAAAGCTACCAGACCTAACAAAGAGGACACAGAAAAGTTGGAAAAATGTTTCTTTATTTTCAACATAATCTCCTTTAAACTCAAAACACTTTTTCCAGCAATATTCAATAGCTTCCATAACCCGATTATAGTAAGAACTGCCATGGTCCTTAAAATAAACATCAAATATTTTCCCACCGAGCCATTTTTTCAAGTTCGGAAATAGAAAGTGGTATGAGGGAGGTAAATCTGTCAATTAAGGTATAAAAAAATCTGGCGAATAAGGAGCGTGAAGAAGCAATTCAAAGTTTAATTCATTAATTTTGACCGCAATAGTGCAGGAATATGTGTGAACTGGAGCTTTGCTTGATGCAAAAACACTCTTTTTGTCGTCAAATGCGGCCTTTTTCCATAATTCCGTAAATTTCATAAACACTACAATAAATTAGCATAATATTCGCAGTTGCTGATTTTTTCTTTCTGAAGATAATCAATAAAAATAATCCTATGCACATCCCAAAAAACAGCAGCCACGATCTGGTCTGCAGATGAAACCGTCTTCGCCTCCTTTGGACACGATTCTCCCATTTCAGTCCACAGCTTTGATTGTT
Organism: Philornis downsi; assembly: GCA_019455685.1. Lineage (NCBI taxonomy): Eukaryota > Metazoa > Arthropoda > Insecta > Diptera > Muscidae > Philornis > Philornis downsi. Next base: position 1,324,674 of record JAHXMU010000203.1, read on the forward strand.
GCTTTGCCTCACGTGTGAAATGGTGGACCCATGTCCCATCCAAGGTTATAAATCAGTGAAACATCTTCGCGACGCTCTTTTTGCTCTATTGAAAGCAATCGTGGCACCCATCTTGTGCACAGCTTTCTCATCTTCAAATCTTCGGCCAATATGCAATATATATATCACTTTTTGAAATGCCTATCATTTCAGCTAGCTCACGCACCTTCAAACGTCCAATCCCATTTTGTGGATTTTCTTAGCCGTGTCTGGCGTGACATCTCAATTAGTCGACCAATACGGTGTTCGTCTTGGCAGCTTGTACGGCCTCGTTTAAACTCTGCTACTTGATATTTTACAGACGTAAACGAAGGAGCAGACTCCGCCATAGTAGAATTTAGCTCAGCTTTAATATTGGTTGGGCCGAGACTTCTAGACAGCATATTCTTTGACTCGCTGCTTTATAATTCTCCATAAAATGTAAAAAATCGACCTAGTAGCAGCTGTCCTTCTGGCACGTCTCGCACAAATAACAGCTTTAGCACATATGTTCATAGCTCCATATCTTTCAAACAGTTAGACTAAATCCAGTCAAATTCGACACACAATATGGCTTCAAATAAGCTTAGTTCTAGGAATAAAACCGGACTACGTTGGCTTGTTGCTACTGGTACCTCCCAAATGTATGACTAATTTAACCCATAAATTTTGAGGTTCATAACTGACTTCGCCAATGAAAAATTATCATATTTTTTTACCAGGTTGCAAATCTGGTACTTGTACCCTTCACATGTAAGGCAATGTCTGACAATGAGAGTTGACCGAAGTGTCCATGTTAAAGTTCGACTGACTTCAGCATTAGCATTGTTTTTGCTAGCGTATTGTCCGAGTGTAGGGAAATAAGACGCACTATCAAGACTCTTTCCTTACTACCCATGCAAATTGACCCACCTCCGAAATTCTTTCTATATTCCTATATATTCCTTCTCAAATTATAATTAGTATTCTGCAGTTTATCGTATTGGTTCATAATGCCTGAGAAAAATCGACAAATATCTACGCCACTTTCGTTATCTTACTAACAACTGACTCATAAATTCTTAGCCTCATGCTCTCAATTGTGCTAAATTCGGAAAATTTGCTTCATTTTGGGACTGGGGAATTGACGTGACCTGTTTCTAAGTAACTTTTAAGCGGAAGGTCTCTATAAGTTATAATTCAATTATGCGTCTTTTATTGTGCGCCAATTATTTGTATTTTCGGTAAGAACTTAGCGATTTATCTCGTCCTTTGCTCCAACGTAAAATAACGGGTATACTCGTATATAAGTCAGTTTATTTGACTGAAAATATTGAACTGGGTTTTCTCACTTTTTAATCAATGCATAGTAGCAGGTCCTTCATCTGTCTTAACAACTTTCAAAACAAAATAGCATTCTCGTAGACGTTGACGCAGTAACACATTCAATAACCGATGTATGGAAATATCATGATCAATGACGTCCCAAAGAAGGCAGCGTGGAATGATTCTCGTGACACACTAATTACACACTCTCTGTCGAATGGCAAAGGAGATGCCACATGCTATACCAGATATTGTCATATAAATGCAGCAGATCCGTTTTGTAGCCGCACAAATTAATGGCCCAGCAGCCAAATCCACGATTTACAAATTATTTCATCCAATGTGTATTTAAAGGGAAAAATTAAATTTTAAAAAATTGATAAATTTATATGGGAGATACCGGAAGGATCTGAACGTTTCAGTCCATTCTCATTGTCAGATATTGTCTTACATGTTTAGGGTACATGTACCAGATTTGCAACCTCGTAGAAAATATGATCATTTGCCCTTGGTCATTTGTATGGGTGTTTTCAGATTTTAGTGCGAATTATAGTACAAAAAAATTGACTAACATAAAAATCGCTCAGTTTATGAACTAAGAGCTATGGGGAAGAAAATGAATTCCGGAAAATCGATCAATTTGAATGGAAGGTGCCAGAAAGGGGTGTGTCGACATGCCCCATTTACTATCCCCGACTTCAATTAGGAAGAGCCAAGTTTTAATTTACTTATCCGCCAAGCAGCCAGTTAGCCAGGCAGACACACGGGCATAACTCAATCGATTCAAAAAGGCATGAAGCAGATTCGATGAAATAATATTTGGTACCTTGCATGCTTTTTTCTGCCACGGCATATAGTTCACCTGACTGATGTTTATGTACTGATTTCCACTATTAAATATACATATTTTTTTTAAACAGATGTACATGAGCTCCCTCTCGTATCCATCAATTACCACAATGTATTGAGGGCTAATGTTCAAAAAATGTTATCTCGAACCACACAAAAGTTCAGGAGAGAATAAAACCGCTCTATTCATTCAATATGAATATCAACCGATATTCTACAGTAATTAAAAAAAATTTTTTTAAGATCCTATTTACGAAAACGTGTAATACAGTGTTATCCATTTTTCGGTTTTAAGTAAAGTTAAATAAACTCACATAAAGCTATGACTTCGATGCAACTTTTATTTGATTATTTGATTTCCACTATGTACAAAATGTGATGTGGATCCTTTTGAGGTAATTTTCGAAACAGTATGACCCAATGACAACTCCAGGCCATAACGCACACCAAACTGTCACTTTTGACGAATGCAATGGCCTTTTCGCAATTACTTTGGGTTAGCTGGGCGAGAAATGAGCTTCATCGCTAAAGAACATTTTGTTCGATTGAAAGCCCACGTTTGAATCTTCACTTTTGTAATAAGTTTTTTGGTATCGTGGAGCGTATTTCCACACCAACGTCAACTTTATTAATTCCTCAAAACGTACAAGATTGCTCTATTTACACTAAAATTACTTATTCTAGAAAATGCTACAATATTTAGGAGAGAACACATACATATTTACATAATAGGTGCAACAAAAACAAACATATTTATAGAATAGTTTGTTTATCAAAGACTTAACAAGTAAAAAGGAGATAACAATAAACCAAATAATGGGAGTGAGAGGTACAAATATAACTTTCTGTCGTAAACGTAATTCTAGAAAAGTCCCACCCACAGCTAAAGAGGGAAAGAGATTACATATATCATACATGAATGTTCTGGGAGGGGTTTAGATGATCTTTCTAGAATATACACTTAGATAAATTACACTCACATATTACAGTTTTAAATATTTTTCCACGTTCTTTCACTAAATAAATAACACTTCAGATGACACGTATTTGACAGCTGGCAGCCTTGCTAGACCGACGGTTTTGAAACCACTATATGTAAATGGATAACTTTATATTTCACGTATTTTGCGTTTATAGGTGAGTTTGCGCTTTTTGCATGCAAATATTCCCACTTTAAAAATTATAAACTGATAATCCTTGTTGCTTAACAAATAATGAAATAAAATATTTTTATAGCCATCCCAAGAGTTGGATTTGCACTTGGTTTCCATTCTATTTTATTGGTCGGCATAAAATTCGACGCCGGTTTAAGCATGTCTCATAGCGGTAGACAACCTAAATTCGATTTCATACAAAATCGGTCCAGTATGAAAAAATGTACTCCTCCAACCCGATTGAAATAATTGCTTTTCCAATTTTTTGTCAACAATTTTACCATTTATTCTTCAATTGGAAGCAATATATTGTGATAAATGGCAGATGCGAAAAGAGGCTTCCTGGCTCATGCACTTTTTTACACCTAATTATGATAACTAAAATCTAATAAAAAGGACGAATTTTGACACGAGAAAGGGGCGAAGTGAATGTACTAGTATAATATATGACAAGTGGTTCAACTTTCCTGATAATGAGTCGGGTCATCGCACACTGCTAAAATGAGGGCTTTTTCAAAATTTCCTACGTGTCTTATACGCTAATTGAAAGCAGTGTGTAGTGACAGTATAATAGATAATGCAGTAAGGAGTTATATACACGAATTTGTAAAATACCTCTTTTGCGGATGCGAACATTGCAAAATAGTAAAAGAAACCATTTGATTATGGATTAATTAGATTATGTATTGTGTCTCTTATTTCATTTCAGACACGAAGTACATTTTTATACAATCCTTGACACTGTGGACCGTAGTTTAGGTTGATGGTTATATTAGTTTTGGTCCGTCGCCTATCAAATTTTGCGCCCAATTTTCCTACCAATTACTTTTATCGCCTGTCAGTCGTATATAAATGTATAGATGGTATTGTAGTATTACTTTTCCACCGCATTTGGCAAAATCTGTATAAATAGGTTGTTATTCTCCACAAAAGTTATATATTCAAAGAGCTTTACGGTTTTCTTGCGATCCAAAAAATAATAAATGAATGAATTGAGCAGGCATCATGCGTTGATAAAAAGAAATCAAATCGTGTAACGTCAAATAACTAACTAACTAGTGAGAAAATAGTGGTCTTACAATATTTGTTTTTATCAAAGTTATTAAAATGAATCAATTGAGCAAAAATCATGCATTAGTAAAAGAATCAAATGGTGTAACGCCAAATAAAACCGACTACAAAATAGTGGTCTAACAATGTTTTTTTTTCAAAGTTAATACCAGTAATAGCGTACGATACATCTGAGCTGATATCTGTGAATCGCTGCTGAATCGCAACAAAATTCACTTAGTTCTGAAGCGGATGGTGACAGTTGATGAAAAGTTGGTCGTAGTCGACTAGCGATGAAGCGACGGAAACTGTAGCAATGTCAAGGATTGTTTGCCAAGAAGCTTTTGCTATGTGCTGCTGTTTTACCTATACATCGAGCTTCTTTTTGAATCCAGACTTATCCAAGTGGTTCCAAACGGTTTTGTGCAATGACATGACGACATTCTTAACAATTAGCCTTCCAGAGGGTGGTGCATATTTGACATTAGAACTTACTGGAATGAAATCAAGGACACACAAGGATTACGGTATCAAGGCTATAAACGCTGTCGTAATGTTTATTCGCCTGGTTTGCTGGCTTCTTAGTATCCATCTTTGAAGCAATCTCAAACAATACTGAACCAAACAGTGACGAAACTGCCTGAGGAGTTTCTGAATTGGAAATATCACCTTTCTAAAGCCATATCAAGTAACCCGATCGTACTTTCAAGAAGCAAGTGAGTCACCAACAAATACATAAAGTTAACATTAACATATTAACAATTTTATATTTTGCTGCAATTTGTCACAAAATGTGAATTTCATGTAAAAAAGTGGAGTAGCGTATGACTGTAGTTCATTTCACCGCCTAGAAAGTCTCTAATATCTAAGAAATACATTAAAATTTCAATTCTTGCCTTGCAATGCAATTTTCTTTCTACTCAACATTGTCATTACCGTGTGTCTGTTCGTTACGAGTACTCGTATCATTCATTTCAAGTGTCATTGACAAGTTAGATTGCACTGCAATTTACATTTCCGCCGCATTAATTAATGTAAAACAAAGTAAGCACATTTTGCTTTCAACTGAATACCAGATGTCGAATATATTACTGCTTAAGAACTTATATGCGAAGATGATGTTTTATACGCTGCCGTAGTTATAACTTTGAATGGGGTCTTAAATGATATATGTTAGCTTCAGGTTTGTTGTGTCATAGATGCGTCAATTTTAAACAAGTTGTCGAATTTAAATGATGCCAAATCGTGTGCCTGGCCATATTTATTTATTTATCCAAATTTACTCAAAATGCTAAGGTATCGCATTGCTCGAAAAGCCCGTTTGGTTAATTCGTCGGTTCGCCGCACGTCAATTCTCATGAGGTAGAGTTCCTTCAAACACTATCAAAACTTCCTCCCATGTTTTCGTTTTAGCCCCCAGTGGTTATAACTCTAAAAAAAAAGTTTTAAAAACTGGAAAAAATGAGCCAAAAACTGTATATAGGAAAAGTGTATGGTTGCGTGTAATTTAATTCATATTTGGATATGTTCGCATAGAAGCGGAGCTAAGAAATTGATATAAATAATTTAATTAACTTTCGTTTAAAATTTGATGCTATATGCGAACGTTACACTCGTTTAATGCTGTATTATTTTCGAAACGGAAAAACGGCTGCTGAAGTTAGCCGAAAAATAAAATATATTTATGAAGAAAACGGACCAAATGAAAGAACTTGCTAGAAATGGTTTAAAAGATTTTCTGCGGGCGACTTCTCCGTGCGGATGCTCCCAGACCAGGATGACCAAAAGATATTGTGTCCATGCGACAGTTAGGGAAATATCTGAAATAACCAAAAATCATTTCATTTTCAAAATCATTTTCAACCGTTTATGTGGTCATAGAAGAGCTCAGATTTGTGAGGCGTCTGAACCAGGTCAACCGCCTGAATGGCGTTGACGTCTGCGATAACCCAAGGATAAAAAAATAACAAGACACCATTTCTGAAGAACCTCATCACAGGGAATGAAAAATGGGTAATCTACAACAATGTAAAGAGGAGAAGATCACGGAGAAAGCCTTAATCCACTTCTAAGACGGGCATTCACCACTGGAAGGTAATGTTATCGATTTGTTGGGATGTCAAAGGAGTAGGCTTTCTTGAGCTTCTCCCAACAAACTAAACGATTAATGCGGACTACTATATCACGCAATTAGATGTATTGAAGGCGGTATTGAAAGGAAAGCAGCCGAAGCTCATCAATCGGTGAGACGTCATCTTCCATCATGACAACGCCAGCCCTCACACTGCTTTGCAGGCCTGTCAGAAACTGTCAGAATTTGGGTGGGAAGTATTACCTCGCCCCGTCCGATTATTTCCTATTTTGCAGTCTGAGCAACCACTTGAAAGATTTGAATTTCCGTAACGACGAGGAAGTGAAAAATCGAATTCAAAGCTTTTCTTCAGGAAAACTACGAGGGTTTTATGTGAGAGGAATTTCAAGCTCCCAGAGAGATGGGAAGAAGTTATTAAAAAAGGGGAAATTATATAATAGATTAAAATACTTGTTTTCTTGTACATAAATTTGTAAAAAATGTCTTTTAAAAACCGAACGAACTTTCCGAACAATCCGATAAAATTAAATTCTACACAATTTAGGGATAATTTAAAAACCACTTACTCATTCACACGGAGGTATGAACGTACATATCATCTGTAACACTCAGGAGGAAGCGTTTAAATTACAAAGTATCTTTTGACCAAATGTTATTTTTTTTTTTTTTGCTTTTTAAGTCGATTGAGGGGTGCTCGTTTGTTTGGGTATCTAACTGGGCAGCTGGCTGCCTGGAGGACACAACAACTGCTGTAAATCTTTATGGAGCTTCTTAAAATTTGCTGGGGAAGGCTGTACTGGCTCACCCCTTCTGGTCCCTCACAAACAATTATATTCCGAATTTCCGTAATATGTATGTACAGGGTTATCCATTTAGTGCCTTCAAAACCGCCAGTCTGGCAAGGCTGCCAGCTGTTAAATACCTGCCATCTGAAGTGTTATTCATTTAGGGAATGGTTTGCCATTGTCGAATATGGATCGCTTAACAAATAAAAAACGCGTAAAAATAGTTAAAACTTACTACAAAAGTGGTGATTGAAACATTATTCAACACGACCGATTTGGCTTCATTGCATGAGTAGTTTCCAGAAAGTGTAATTTCACATTTTGGCGACGTCAATTGGTCACCAAGATCATGCAATTTCAAGTCGTTAAACTTTCTTTTTTGTAGGTCTACGTCAAAGACCGTGTTTAAGCGAATAGTCTCGGAACATTTCACCGGAACTTTGCGAAAAAGTAATTAAAAACTACCTTAAAAAGATACACTGCTGCAACCATCCCTGAGGCGGCCATTTAAATTGCATAAAATTAAAATGCTTTGTAAAAGTTGACAAATTCGAAAGAGTAACCGTGTCCTCTCTGATAACTCCCATATAAATTAAACAATTTTACGCACATACTCCCAAATTCTGTACATGCATCAGGCATTCGGCTAACTTATTTCTGGTAATGGAAATGGTTTGAATTGTTACGCCCTCTAGCGTACCACATACACAAAGTGTCCGATTTAGCATAAATCAGTATTCTATTTCTTTATTAGTGTTCTTTCATAAGCACCTTAATTTAGAGTATTTTTCGAACCTTGCGATTTGCCACGTCACTTCTGATGGAACTAAAACTTTTCCACCTTTTTTAGGCTGAAGGTACTCGTATATATAGGTCAGTTCACCTAACAGAGATTTCTGTACTGGTTCCGTATAGAGTAAACAGAACAGAAATATTGCAGTCTATTAGAAGCAGTTAACCAAGATAAGTCAATCGACAGTTAGTGGACAACATGGAAATTGCGCCTGATGACTATAGCTGCATAATATAAATAAAGAAGTGTCACATTTACCAGATAAGATGCCGATAGAGCCGTCGAAAGAAAAGGTTGTTTTCGATGGTGGGGATAACCTGACTGTCCTCTCCTGAAGCTTCGGCTTTCTGTTCGTCAACACATAGTATAAATAAAGAAGAGTCACATTTACCGGATTGAGCCCCGATCAAACATTCGTGGGAAAGGGTTGTTTCTGATGGTGGCGATAAGCTAACTCAATACAGAAGCTTCGGCTTACTGTTCATAATACAATAAAATCGGAGAAAAATCGTAGGGCATTCTTTTGTTTTTTCCCGACAACAACCGAACTTTTAGAATAACGAATGAACAAAACAGGTGTTCCGATTGTGCTGGTAAACACTAAAATCCTGAGCGTCCAGCAGCAGTCATTTTGTATCGTTGGCTCATTCAGAAACTAATCAAGCACTTACTACAAGTTGAATAAAAAAGAACTCTATTCAAAATCCTAAACAAATAAGAAGTCTTGCACATTCAACCCTGGTAACCCTTCATTCCAACTCTGGTAACGATGATGTAACCCCAATCTGCGAACAAAATCCTTTTACATGTTACAGCAATACAATGAGCAAAAACATACGCTGCAGCATTCAACAATATAGGAATTGCAGGGAAAAATTAAATTTCAGAAAATCTATCAATTCATGTGCGAACTACAAGAGATGGGTTAGGACCACGTAGCTCATTTACATTCCACCGTTACCGTCTGGCAAAATATTAGGCTGTATCAGATTTCAAGAAGTTCCATAATGATTTATGACAATTATTACGCCTCAAACTACTTAAAAAGTCGTGAAACGCGTTTGGTCAAAAGATAATTGGTACTTTCTAAGTTTTAAAATTTTCCTACGCCAAATGATATTCATGCTTCTAAAGGAAAGCACTGTTATTTTAAATAAATCAACGTTTTCATTAGTTTTTGAGTAACGGATAATGTTACTGTTGCCCTCCACTGTGGTTGGCCCCTTTGTACGTGTGGTGGCAGATACAGTGGAAGTTTGTGCGTAGGCGAGCGGATGCAAATATAGGAAATTCGTTCCGCAAATGGCCAAAAGAGAGTTTTGCAATTTTTAATATACACAAATATTGGCATGAAATACACCAACTGTAAAGAGTTCTCAGGCCAGGATATTGTTCTTTTAAAGGAAACAATTTGTGCTTTGGTCAAATATTCGTGCATTTCCGCTGTGGTCGGTGATGGCGGGTTATTACGATGCTTGCATTCAAGTGGAATGGCTATGGAAAATTCTGTTCCAGTTGACTGAGTTAAGTAAGCCAAGTAATTATATATTTCGTGGAATAAAATAATGGAAGAATTGTGTACGTGCCCGAATAGGAAGTAGAGAGCTATGACAAAAAGATACGTGGAAAATTTTAATTAACATTAAACATTAATTTCTACTGAATGGCGTGCACAATACATTTCTTTTCCATTTTTAACTGTGAACTGTGAAAATATGATGATGTGTTTCCAGGTCGGTCGTTTTATTTCAGTTACTGTATAGACTTATGGAGCGGTTATTATAAAATATATATAATAAATATAAATAAAATACAGAATATTTTTGTTTCGAAATTGCTACCGTGAGTTAGTGATACATATTGGTAATAATTTATTAATGATACTATTTTTATGTCTTGACACTGCTGAAAGAATATACTTATCATGTGATAACGAACTTCTTACAATTCGAATTGGAGCAATATTTTGTCCTATCGTAGTCGAGGGGTATAAATTTAACTATTTTCCGAAATGACTTTTTTTCAATTATGATCCAATTCCATTCTTGTATCTCCCATATATGTGTATGACCGACGCATACCTATCAACCAATGGTACTGGATTCAGTTACGGATTTGGAACTCATCGTGCCTTTGGTGACACGAAGGTACTTTAAAGTCAACTCTCAGAGGTTTGGTAACCAGATTCAAGACACCTGTACGTCAAAGGAACGGCCAAGAATATCGCCCTATTCCATGAAAGTAAGGAGGACAATCCAAGGCGGTCGATTCCCCGCCCAGCACAGACTCTCAGACTTCAACCTGTTGAATTTTGCCTCAGAGAATTCAATCAAACCATGATCTCAAAGTTAATAACTATAAACAACGCTGCTTGTTCGCTAACTGGGCTTAAGAGCGGTTAGTAGAGAGCCTTAATTTTGGCTGAAATCACATCTTTAATTGCGAGACGCAGATTCAGATGAATGGTTGTGTTAACAATCAAAATAGACGTAAATGGCAATAAATCACTTTATCAAAGGCTTGGGAGATGTCTATAAAGAGAGCTGAGCAATATTTTCGATCTTCGAATGTTTTTCTGATCTGGGTTACTATACGGTGTACTTGTTCTATCGTTCCATGACCCTTACGAAACCCAAACTGGTGCATGGGTATTACATGGTTTGCTTCAATATGGGGGTACAAAATTTGGAGAAAGATCTTTTCAAACAGTTTAGATAAAATAGGGAGTAAACTTATGGGTCAATAGGATGTAATTTGTGACAGTTCCTTTCCAGGTTTTGGGATCATTATTATTTCAGACAGCTTCCATGATCAGGGATGGTACCCAATTCGAAGTATAGCATTAAATATAAATTAAACTAATTTGAGGATACTGTGGGGGAGTTCTGAAATTATTTTCGCTGTTATTTTATCATGTCCTGGAGATTTATTCATTTTCAACGAGAGAACATTTTTCTTTAAGAGAGATAGACTTATTTTCATTGGATTTGTGACCATTGGGCTAATGATCGTTGGATTCACACGAGAGATTGTATCGTTAGAAGTAAATACTTCTTTCAGATGATCAGCAAATTCTTTCACTTTTTCATCACTCCTTGCTCTTCCTTCATCTTTCATCCGTATTGGAGACTCCTGTGCTATAGGACGCTGTAGTTGCCTTGTGGCCTATATAGTCAGTTTTTTGTGTGGCTCCTAGACGAGATAAGTGGCGGGCTTCGAGATTTCTCTTTTTTAATCCAGAGTTGACCTTAGTTTTGACTTGCACTGGTCGAGACGAGCTTTGAGGTATGGAGATCTGTGCTTTTGCCATCGTCTTCTCGCTTTTCTTTTCTCTTTGATTAAGGATTCAACATGACATGAGGAGTCATTTTTTGTTTTAGCATAGACCTTGTGCGGTGTTGCCAAGTTTGTGGCAGTTGTCATTGTGGTAGTGAGTACATTGATGGTAGACTGAATTTCATCTGGTGTTTTGAGAGAAAAGTTTTGCCACAGATGAGAGCTTATGTACATCTTGTATCTCAACCAATTTGTATACCTGTTTGGAAAATGGTAAGAGATTTCCGGGTTCAAGGGAATGTTGAAAACTGTGAGAATTGTGGGGGAGTGGTCTGATGAGAGGACAAGGGAAGGAGCGTTCGGGTCCTTCTCTACAGAAATCAGTTTACGTATACAACAATTATTATAGACTCCCTTTTTATTGAAAAAAAATCTTTATCAAAATATACCCTGCTAAGGTGATTACAGAAAAGCGAAAAAAAATGAAAAAGTGGATAATGGAAAACTGTCATACATGATCTAGTTTCCTCAGATGTCATGGAGAAAACGAATACACACCCTCATCAACCATTATCTTATAGTTAAAAAAATATGTATTTAAGACCCCTAGCATGCAGACGCTATATCTACCGTCTCAGCCCATCCGAAAAAACCATCCAAAAACGGTTCTTAGCCAATCATACTGGTATGAATTGTAGCTTATTCAAAATAAAGGTAATGTTTCGTAAGGAAATTTGAGAGATGAACTCCAACACTATGTTATATTTCCATTGTCAATAATGAAGCTTTAGACATGTGCTAAAAAAGTTATAAAAAAAATAAAATATTCGCAAATGTAATTATTTTCTTGTTCTTCATAATTTAATTCGTTATTGTGATATTTTTGGGGAATAGAAACATTATATTTGCAACAACAACATAAAGCCTGAGGAGAAAACATTATGCAGTTGATCAGTACTAATCATAGTTCTAAAATGTTCGATCGAACAATAGTTATTTAATGTAATTAAATTTAATTCATATTTCTTAACGTTACGCACAGAAAAAAAAATCAATTCAAATTTTCATTTGAGTCTCAAACTATATTACTTAATATACAATAACGTAATAATCAACGCAAGACCAAGAAAATAATAAGAAATCAATGTTAAGTTTGCAAACTTACTGGCTCTCAGGATGAAGAAGCCCTTCTGCGTTCAATGGTCGCTGGGTGTTACATCTTTGTTTGCTGGTGAAGAATGTATGCGTTATCTTGCGTTGGTTTTACAATACAGTTGTTAAATCATTGTTAGTAATTCCAAGAGCTAACTTTAACATAAATATTATGTAAAAAATTCAATAATTAAAACTCAAATTAAGACTTATTCTCAGATTTTAGGTAAATTGGCCGAATAGGCAAAGACGATTCTTAAGAAGTCATGATGAGATGGGATGCTGTTGAGAAATGCCAAATGAAGATCTGGTTCCGCAACGATATTTCAAAATATTAGTTGAAAAACAAGAAATTTACTTCCGAAGTCCTTTTCTGCAGACGTGGGGATGTGGTAAGGTAATTTTTCTTTTAACCCTGTATTATAACGGCAGATATGTAGCACGGATCCAAGTTATAAAAGCCAAGTTGCAATTAGTGGCTTAATTAATTGGAAATTTCTCAGGCACTCTTGGCATGGCAAAAACACGATGATGAAAACGAATGGAAATTACATTTCATTCCTTTATTGGTTATATGAAAAGCCTAGTATTAAGTTATGTTTTCGTCCAAAGACTTACTTGCTCGACGTATGGCGTGTTAGATGACCTTAGACTTTCTTATATTGGAAAAACAAGTTAATTTTGCGGAAACTTTTTGGAGCGCCAAAAAAACGTGTTCACGCTGGTACGGAATGAATTTCCGCAAGCAGACACTGTCGCCAGTGTGTTGCAGGCGTTACTTGTCGAGCTGTTGTTGCGAATCGTTAGCAATATGTTGCCTTTAATAAATCCACGCCTGTATAGTTTGCGGAATCAATTTTATTTTAGTCAGGAATTCGCCTCAGGTAGATTATGAGTTACAGCTGAATTTATAGTGATATATTATTTTCAACCTGTCCTGAAATGGATGTTTAGCACCCTTTGTAGACAGAAATTTTAACCCGGAGTCTTAAACATCTTATGTATTCCAGAAGATGGTGTCGGTGAGAAAATGTGTGACAAAACGTCAAATCTATTATAATTATAATTGCTGCCACTATGCAAACGTTAAACGGTGAATTTTAACCCTAATTATGTACATGTCAAAGTACATAAATCTTTATTTCTTAGAGCAACTGTCCTACCACATTTTTCACCATCAAAAAAAAAAATAAGTTTGATGTTCAAATGCAAAAAAATCTCATCACAACTAAACTCCGATCAAAATAATAGTTTATGTCTTAATTATTACCAAAATACTTATTTACTCAGTATCATACTTTTAATGTACATTTGGGCACAAATAGAATTCTTTCGTCAACTAAATGTTAACTCAATTAGAAGTACAATAAATCTCGTGTGTACAATTATTGTACTATGTTAAAGTACATTTGTGTAAGAGAAACAGCTGTTAGAGGAAAGTCTCCAAATATGCAAATGAGCGTATCAAAATAATTAAGGTAAAACAGCTGACAAGTTGATGAAGATCATCTTTAGCTACACCAAACATCATACCAAATTGTGTATAATTCGCGATAATAAATAACATAAAAGATAAAAGTAAAAAATAAAAGTAAATGATGGAGATCTATCTAATATGGAAGTATTCGACTACTAGCCAATTCTTGTAGAAAGCCCATTACAATTCCTGTATGAACTATATTATGTAAAATCTAAACATATGCAACTTTTCTGCACTTTGTTTGCGTTTACATTAAATGTGCCGATCAGTTTCATTTACACATATCGTACGATAATACAAATATAACTTATTAGTAGAAAGAAGTCGGTGTATTTTCCAATAGATGGTTATAAATTTCTGTATTTCGCGTTGCATAGACGCGATTGGGTGATGCTAAATGTCATTACATAGATAAGATTTCGTACTCAAAAAAATAGTCAGACAGTTTTGTAATTGCTGGACTTTAGTTGTTTAAGCACACGCCAAAGGAATATTAATTTTGTCGATTCCGTTCCAATAGTTTTGACGTCAAAGATGCATCACGCTCTGGAAGTTAAATTGTCGAAAATGTCGACAAAATACTGAAAATGTTGAAATCCGGCAGCCATGTAAAAACTGTTTCGATTGTCCAGGAGCTATATAAAAATGTCAGTCATTTGATCTGATTTACATGTACCTTCACCAGATATCCTTTTGAGTTGGTACAAAAGTGTGAATAATGTCAAAAAACGTGGCAAATTGCTGGGTTATTATCACAAACACTACGCGGAGGCTATTTTATATCGCCTCTACTGGAGATTACTTTTCATGAGAAAATTTCTCGAAGACGTGGCAGAGATGTATTGAACGTTTTTGGCTTTGGTCCGCCCTGCTGAAACCATGTTCTTTGGCAGCTCTGGTCTCGAAAAGTTGTCTGACATTTGCGCTGTAACTGTAAGTCTCCTTCCATTTTAAAAAAAGTAGAGGCCGAAGACATCGTAGCTCAAGTGGCCACTTTAGGCGATTTAAAGAGTTTCTGCTTAAGAAAGTGTCCATTACAAATGAAATTCCATGAGCTAGGCTACCAACTGAAGTCGCGTCCATCGACTTTGTAGCGATGACGCAGTAATCGAAACGAATATGAAATGTGGTTGAGACACCATAACAGCTTTGATACAAATATTGGACAACTATTAAAAAATAAATTCTTAACAGAATACACCTTTTTCATTTATCTAATTTCTCTTAAAAAACATTTCAACATAAAAATATTCTTGAAATACGTTACGGGGAAAAAAAAACTTAAAAATCAGTATTAATAACCACATTTAAAGCGAACACGTCAACTAAGATTTGAAGCAGAGATAAACATTTTTTGTTTGATTTAAATATTTAATTGTAAATTTCATTCCCTTCATAAACGAAGACTAATTTCGTTAATATCTACGCGTTGATAAAAATGCGTCCTACATAATATTTTGTTGTTCACAGATTTCGCAATATTTATTGCAGTTACAACATTTCATAATTGCAGTTGGCAATCTGGGCAATACGAAATTAATTCTTTCTTTATACCAAAGAAAAAAAATCAACAGAGTCAAATTGTTTAATTAATATTTATGTGATTTAATGATTATTTTAACTACGTTTTTGAGAAGAATTGCTAATTTTCCAACAAATCTTATTTTGACACTATTTCTTCTTACCTGTGGTGATTACACAAATTACTAGAAAATGTCCGCCACTTTGTAAGCGTGATTCTAAATTTTGAGCAAAAAATAATTCAAAATTTGAATTTCTGAACAATTTATTTATCGCTGTCAGTGTCGTCTCTTTGACAATTTCTACGATTCTGACTTGAATGAATTATGCATACCCAAAGAATCGAATAGAATCCTATAGAATCGAATTATGTGTACCCAAAGTTCGTACTATGAAAAAAAAAGACTGCAAAACTTCAAATCATTGGGTCAAACGTGGACAGTTCTGTGGGATGTAACTTTCAAAGAATAATTTTCTATAGATTTTTTTAAGAAAAGTTCGTTTCAACTAAAAATTTAAATCAATTAAATATTTATCTTGCAGTGCAATATTGATGATTTGTTCTGATTTAATGACAGGTTGAAAATAATATGACATACATAATATGCACATTGTTAATACGGGGGGTTATGACAAGTGGTTTCAAAAAATTGGAAGTTAGAAAATGAAAACACGGGGGGTTAGAATTTCGATAGAAACTTCTTTTTATTAAACGGTTTACCTTTCTGCTTATATATATGGGGTCATATATATTTCCTTTCTTTTTGGGGTGATAGTGTAGGTTTCGCACTGTTCTTAATAGAGTGAGACAAAATAAGTACTGCACTGTGTTAGCCACTTCACGAGAGTTCAAGTGTACATTTCACGAAGTATATCACTACTTGAGTGCTGGAATAAATCTATATTCTTAACAGTTAAAGGAATAGAAATGGGAACGGGTATTTAATAGTGCTAGGTGGGACGATATGAAATCGTTAGTTTCTCGTAAACACACATTTTATCATCTAAAAATAATATAGTTAATAATATATAATAATAATATAATTATAAAACAAAGGGATATAATTTTCCTTTGTTTTATGATCTCAAAAATAAAATAGTTTCTCTATTATTATAACACAGGATGCCCGTCGGGAAGATATACCAGTTAGTTTTGCCGCCATTTTGACAAACATTAGCCTTGATAGTTTATATTTGGCAGTCGTGAATTAGAGACGTGTCAAATGTATTAAGGGAAAATATTCGATAAACCAACGTGTTGTAATCGTTGAAACATTTTATCAAAATTAATCATCAATTACTATGACGATGAGAAAGTTTCGTGACATTTTTGCATGTAATGCAAAACGAGACGCACTATTTATCGTGTAGTGAATAATTTCGGAGAAAGTGGGTCTGTAGCTGATAGGGCCAAGCATGGACCACAACGTACTGCAAGATCGGCTGAAATCATTACTGTTGTTCAAGAAAGTGTTAAAAACAATCCATCAACGTCAATTTGAGAGCGTGTTCAAGAGCTTGGTCTTCAAAGAGCAACTTTGCCCACAATTTTGCACAAGGATTTCCATTTAAGATTCAGTTGGCACAAGTGAGAGAGTGACAGTCTCTTGTGCAATTTGGTCAGGACGAACCATTGGACCTTACTTCTTTGAAACTGAAACCGGCGTAACGGCAACTGTCAATGGGGAGCGATATCGTGACATGATTGAAAAGTTTTTAACGCCACAACTGCACGCTTTGGGCTTGACTAACAAATGGTATCAACAAGACGGTGCCACATCGCATACAGCCAGGATTACAATTGAATTACTGCGATACCTCTTTCCACGACAAGTTGTTTCAAGAAATGGTGATGCTGATTGAATTTCACGGTCGACTGATTCTGCTCCGGACTTCTTAAGGTTTATGCAAACAAATCAGAAACGCTTGAGCAACGCTAACAAAATATTCGTTATGAAATACCGCGTGAAATGAGAATGTAATGAAAAATGTGCTTAAAAGGGCTCGCAATTGTGAGGCTAACAGAGTCGGACATTTATCTGATATTGTATTCCAGGCATAATTGCCGACATTAAATACGACATTTATAAATATAAGATCTATTCTTTTTCATTTAAACAAAAATTATGAACAAACAAAGTAGTATACATTCCCGACGGACACCCTGTACTTTTAATAAATTTAATAGTCACGCAATTGTTATTGATAGCTGAAATTACTTGCTTGAGATGGCTCACGCAGATAATTTCATATTTCTAGTAAATTGTTGATAATGAAATTTCGTTTTCTTTTTAGTAAATTTAAAGTAAGCAACTATTCCATTGTTATAGATTAAACTTAATTATTCCTTACCAGTCAGCTTCTCTATAGCAGTTTATGTTAAACAATTCATATTCTCCATGCTAAAAAGGCTAATCCCATTTTAATCATGTCCTCTTAGATGTTTATATGTTGTGAATATGCATATATGATATCCTTACACATCGCTGTTCTCTTCTAATATCCTTATTCTGTTGCATGTACGTAATATCATGGTTCATTGTTATGATGTATTCATGCTTAGATTGTATTTTATCAAATTCAATGTTGCAAATTATGAATGTAGAAGGAAAAATGTATGTTGTTTTTTTTTCAAACAAATTCTTTTCAGAATAGTATGATATAAAAACCCTGAGTACCACTTTCGGCCGCCAGAACTAACGAAGCGGTACTCAAATTGTCATGATAGAAATTACAATACGTATCGAAAATTTTGCACTACATGCAATACTATACCTGCTGCAGTGCTACGGCTCATGGTGAGCAATATTTTCAAACGTGAAACATGTGAAAAATGTCTCTCAATGTAGCAGCTACATACGAGTACATCGATAGTGAAGAGCATGTTGGATGGTGGTGTTTAATACGACCCTATTCCCTAATTTTTAATATCATATATGGTTCGCAATCTTGCACCAGCAATTTATAATTACGTTCACAATGTTATTATACAATTTTTTTCAATATTTTACCGCGCTGAATACAAATCAGTCAACATTTTATTGCTGAAAGGCGCTGGCTAAAATTTGACCATATTAAGATTTATATTAAGTTTTCTCACTTATTGTAAAATGAAAAAAAAATAAAATAAAAAAGCACACTGAATTCATATGTAATTGAGCCACCCATTTCAATTATACCTTCACCTGGAGAAATGAAGAAATACTCTATTCGATACGGAAAAATTGAACACCCAGAAAGTTGAGTGGTGTCCATCTGTCTGGCTGGTAGACACGATAATTGCCATAAATCTTTTAGCACAGCCTAATATTTTGCCAAATCATAGCCGGGGTCTTAAATGATATATATCCACTGCCGATCAACCAAATAGACTCACAAATTTTTTTTTTTTTTATATGAACATAAATGGGACACAGTAATTTTTTATTATTCAGTAATCAATTTAAAATTAAACAAAACAAAAATTAGCGTTCTAAGCTTAGAATTAAATTTTTAAAATTTTTTTAGGTTTACCTCAAAAAGTACCCTTTTTTATCGCTCAACCGAATAGACTCAAGGACTTTAATTATATCTAAACCACAAATTAATGAAAAAACAATGTAAAAAATAATTTTCTTATAATATTTACACGCTATTAATAATGAGTAAAGCCACCTTTATTTGAAATAACTTCACAAATTCGCTCAGAGGGTGAATCGTAAAGTGACTTTAAATAGTCCAAGGACATTTCGCTCCAGGCGTTCAAAATGGCTGCTTTTAATGATTCGACGTTTTCAAACTGTCTGCCAGATTGATAAACTTTACGTGTAAGCCATCCTCATAAATTTTCGATAATATTGATATCAGGAGAGTACGGAGGCCACTCCATCAACTTTACATTTTGGTCACTTATCCACTTTTTTAACACTCGAGAGGTGTGTATTGGGGCATTGCCCTGTTGAAATGTCCAGGGTAATGATCCAAAAATGTTCGAAAAATGGGGAAATGCTTTTGGAAGCAGTTCTTTGTATTTATTTGCATTCATCCTGGATGAAACAAATTGAATTTCAAATGGCCCATAGCAGGATATTGCGCCCCACACCATAAAACCTCCCTCACGACTATGATGTCGGGTTAAAAAGAGTTCCTCCTTTCTTAAATCATGGAAGTAATAGTTAAAGCCATCTGGTCCATCCAAATTAAAACGTTTTTCATCAGAAAAAACGATTTGATGTCACTCCCTATTCCATGCCATGTGATTGCGGGCATATACACAGCGACTTTGCTTACGAACATCGGTAAGCGGTGGTTTTTTTTTTATTTTTAGTCCCTTTAGATCTTTAGCTTTACGGATTACACGTCTCACGGTAGCTATACTGGCATTTACACCCAAATTTTGGAGAATTTTGACGGCAGAACATGTCGAATTTGACGCCTCTCGGAGAATTCTTCGCTCTTCGATGGTCGTTAGTGCTTTTCTTGTTGGCTTATGCATATTTTTTCCATAACTCGATGGATCTGATAAAATGACTCACAACAGACCGACTTCTATCAATTTTTTCAGCGATTTGTCGAGTTGTCAGCTTACTGTCATGATACGCCAATATTTTGCCTCTTTCCTCCAAAGTTAATGTTGTACCACGACCCATTTTGTGTTTAATTATTTTTAAATTGCACCAAAAGAGTATACGTAACTTTTTGTTCGAACAGCTAATCAGAAACTAAAATTACAGCCTTTGAGTCTATTTCGATGATGTCCAAAAAAGCACATTTTTCGACATTGTCAAAGCAAAACAAGAACATTTAATAACTGTAAATTTTTTGCATCCCCTTCTTATCGCAATTCATTTGTCTATTGCGTTGCTCTAAAATAAATAACAATACTTGTTCAATAGCTTCTTCCACAAAGAAGATAATCAAAAATTAAAAGAAAAAAATCTGTGAGTCTGTTTGGTTGATCGGCAGTATATATATCGGCCACTCCCTTCTGATGAGTCCCATACAAATTGGCTGATTTGTAGCTTTTTCATGTAGTCCTAATTCGTAGTCTGCAGCGACTTGAATTTGTATGCCTTCACCTTAATGAATGAAGTCATATATTACTTGATACGGCAGGAATAGAACATCCAAATGGAAGCATTTAAAGTAGCAGGAATTTTTGTGTTTTATCAAATCCGTTTCACGACTTTCTACCGATGACATCGATGACCGATGGCGCATAAGTAACATTAAGATTTGATCAGTGAATACATTTTTTGTTCAAGTTTTTTTTTTCTTCTCTTTACAGAATTAACTAAATAATACTTGGGAAATTTATGATGGAAAGAACCAAAGTTGTTCAATTTTACTTTGAAAGTCAGCATTCGATTATTCCGATCATATCAAAATTTCTTTCATATTCGAAATGCTCCTAGCGCTCCAATAATTTACCGATTGGTTCAGCGTTTTGTGCAACAAGAAACTCTTTGTGATCTTCCGCGTGCTGGAAAACCTCGTGCAGTTCGAAATGCAGTGACCATTGCTCAAGTGCAGGCAAGTATTGAGGAAAACCCCTAAACTTCCACCAGGCGACGTTCTCAGCAGTTAGAGATGTCTAGGCGGTGTTTACAAAGAATTTTACATGTGTTACATCTTTTCCCATATAAGATGCAATTGGTTCACGAGTTAAAACCAAATAATGGACAAATTGGTAAAATTAGGCAAAATTTGCCGATTAGCTACACTGTCACGTTGATACTTCCCATGCAGATAACAAATGGTATAAATACAGTCTGAGAATGAGAACGGAGCATATTATCGCACCCATTATGATACCTCCTGTACAAATTGACTGATTTTTCGAAATTTAATCAATCCTTTGTAA
This sequence comes from Philornis downsi, assembly GCA_019455685.1. Lineage (NCBI taxonomy): Eukaryota > Metazoa > Arthropoda > Insecta > Diptera > Muscidae > Philornis > Philornis downsi. The sequence continues at coordinate 1,345,991 of JAHXMU010000203.1, forward strand.
TTTCTAATTATCACTCTGAAAAAATCGATCAAGTAACCACGCCTCTTCTGGTATCTCCCATACAAATATATTCCCATATACATATATTCCCAAATATAAAACCCATATATTCTTACCCCCACATCAGCCACTTGGTTGTACCAAATTAGCAGCATATCATATGTTTTGCAGTCTAAGTTCCAAAACAAACGTTGGCAATATTCCACAATTTGTAACCTGAATATGACTAAAATAATATATGTAAAATAAAAAAAAAAACAATCGACGGAATAAACATGATACCACTGATACCTCTCATGCCAATTACATTTTGTAATATACACATTACCTAGTGAATATTTTTCCTTCAATTGCGTTATAATCGGTATAATTAAATTTGCATCAGGCATTTAAAACTGTGATTGAAAATATATGGCACTGTCACAGTCCTTAGAGTACCACACATATCGGTGGTTGTTCTACGTCTCCCAAACACAGGACTTTATTTTGCTTCTTTTATTGTTATTTCCTTTCGAGTATTTTTTGTGGCAACACAAAGGGAAGTTGGGTGAAAATCACCTATCTGAAAAAATCAGTTTACCTAACTCGACATTCGTACTTTGCCCATAATTTTTGGTGAGATCTGGAAATATCGAGCGGCTAATTATGGTCCATCTGGCATCTCCCATTGAAATAATCGTTTCGATTTATATGTTGTTAGGTTCACATCTTCTACTTAATATACTAAATTCTGTTAATATTGGTGCACATTAATATCTTGCTATTGTATCGTCCACTAATGTGACTCTTCTTGTACCTCTCATAGAAATCAATTTCAGCAAGCTGTCCATTTCTTCCTATTATTTTGCCCTGTACCCATATCCTTTCTACTACCTCCCGAACAAATGACCGATTTTACTCATTTATTAGATCACTATTTTTTTATATATGCTTAGATAGTTTTTGAAAATAAAAATGAGCTGCATTTTCACGCTTTTTCTTTAACTCCCATAGATATCGACCGATTTTCTGAATTTAAATTTTCCCCCTGTAAACCCTAATGCGTAGATTACAGTGACTTAAATTTTTGTCAAAAGCATTTAATGTAATGCTTACTTGCTATGCAATTTCTTATGCCTGCCATACAAAATATCTTCTTTAACTCACACGCTTCTGGGTTCATATTTTTTCTTTTAAACTTTTGTACTGTTTCGATATATCTATTACAACTCAAATCAACTTGAATTTGAAATACCGCATAAAAAATATATTGGATTGGGACGAAAGTAATTTCGATTTTCTCACACAGATGATGCTTTTGCTATTTTAAGATGCTTTAGTTATACTGTTGCACCGTTACACAGCTGACAAAGTTTGAATCACAATACCGTTTTCAGCAATTGGTTTACTTTATAATCTTGTTGTGAATATGGATGCACTAAATAACCATTTAGACCATATTTTGCTTTTCTAATTCGAAGAAGACAAAAAAAAAGCCATGGAAGTGTAGAAGGCCATATTGTATTTGAAAAGTTGTGGAAAAGCTAAAAACGTTCCACACGACCATTGAAACCCATTTTTAACGCCTTGAAATCGTCAAAAACCGCATAAGCTAAAGGAAACCCATTTGAAGAAGTGGGCGAGAACTCGCGATTTGTTATTCAAATGCAGCTTTTTTTTGAAACGCATTGTCACTGGGGATGAAAAAGAATTTTTTGCAATCATATCAACCAAAAATGATCGTGGTCTAAGCACTCAAAGTCCTCCATAGGATAAATTGCATCAAGAATCAGTCCTGACATTCCAAGGAGGTGAACCAGAAAGGAAACGGTTAGCTGTTGGATTTCGTCAAGTTTTGCCAAGCATTATAAATAAGTAGAGGGTGGCGCAATAGAACGTGCATATTGCATCATCTTTTTTTGCGGGATAGAAAAGGCGCGGGCGGGGGGCGCCCACATTGTTGGGTTGGCGGGCTCATGGAGTTTTAGTAGCCATAAATCACTTCGACGGGAAACGTCGCGCTTTTTACGAGAACTCTCGTTCATATATTGCTACTAGGCGACTATATTGTGCTGAATATGGACTACGGCGAATTAGCGAAGCTCCGAGTGCTAATTTAATTAAAATATAGGTAAAGCGTTTTGAAGAGACTGATTCAACATTTAAACCACAAGCAAATGGTCGGCCAAGAACATCTAGGACTCAAGAAAATTTTGAGAGAGTTATGGAGTCAGTACGAGGAAATTCACAAATGTCGACTCGCAAGAGATCGTCTGTCTTACAATTATCGCGACGAAGTTTGCAACGAATTTTAACATTGGATCTTAAACTGCATCCATATAAGCTGCAATTAACACAAGAATTGAAAGAGTCTGACTTCACAGCAAGGCTTGCATTTGCTAATGAAATGCTTAATCGATTTTCCAATTATGACAATATCCTTTTCTCTGACGAGGCTCATTTCCTTATGAATGGGTTCGTAAACCGTCAAAATTGTCGTTACTGGAACAGTGAAAATCCCAAAATCAAACACCAGAAACCATTGCATAGTCCTAAAGTGACAGTATGGGCAGCAATCTCTGGCAGAGGAATAATTGGTCCTTTTTTCTTCGAAAATGCACGGGGCCAAAACGTCAATACGAATCACCATGTTGAGATGTTGGACGGATTTTTGGCTCGAGAAATTGAAAGTTCAAGAATAGTGAATTCCAGAACTTGGTTCCAACAAGATGGAGCTCAGCTCAAGGAGAATATCCGTGGTGAAATGGCAGCTATTACACCAGTATTACTGAAGAAAGTTTTCAATAATTTTCGTTTGCGGTTAGAGGAGTGCCGTCGTAGAAAGGGTCACCATTTAGATGATGTTATTTTTAAAAATTAAACTCCATTTATTACTCTACAATGCCTTAGATTTATTTTAACCATACCTTTTGTATTTATTTTTTAATCTATTTTTTAAATATGCACGTTCTATTGCGCCACCCTGTACAACGAACAAAAATTTAAGTTACTCCGGCCTACGAATGTGGAGTTACAGAGGAAAGATTGAATTCCCGGAATTCGGTCGATTTATATTTAAGTTACCAGAAGGGGTGTGGCAAAGCCCTCCGTTTTCATTTCCAGAACTTGCTTTACCAAACCCAAAACGTGTAACGTGTAAGATATGAAGGTAAGAATATGTGCCTTAAATCGGTAATTTTTGTTGGATATACCAGAGGGGCAGTGGTTATATTATTATGCATTATTAGTCACGGGGAAAACACATAATTTTGGAAGATCGTCCACTTTGTACGAGAGGTACCAGTAGGGGCGTGACAATGGGGTAGGTTATCATTCTTAGATATACATATGTCATATTTGATTAAATGTAAGACAACCGTTTAGAAGATATGAGCTTATGAATATACGGATTAAATCGGTTATTTGTATGGAAAGTATCAAAGAGGACAAGTGGGCGTGATTATCAGGTCGACATTCTCAAATTTTATCAGTAATAGAGCAAAATAAATTAAATAAAAAAATGTAGATTAAACAAAGAACAAAATTTTAGGGTTGTTCAGTGTACGGATTAGGAGTTAAAAGGAAGAAGATTAGGAGTTAAAAGGAAAAAAATTTAATTTGGGCAAATCGGTCAATTCGGATGCGAAGTATCAGAAGAGATGGACTGATATAGCCCATTCACAAATCCCGACAAAATATTAGTTGTGCACAATTTTATGATGTTTCGTAAAGATTTGCACAGTTATTGTGTCTTCCAGCCAGTTTTTCAAACTCGGCAAAAGATATTGGAGCTTGAATGATTGGTCATGCCATATCTACGTTTATTTATTTGCTTACGACTTCACACCGTTAAGATTTTGGTCTTCTATTGAACTTGGAAAGAGATAATTTGTCCAGTTTTGTAAAAGAATAGAATATTAGATAATCCTATGATTTTTTGCCGCTTATACTTTAATTGTGATAACTACAGTAGTTCTGGAATAACTCCCAATTTGGCTTCTTCGAATTTTCCAAATAGCAGATTCTCGAATACTCATGGGGGCGTAAAACCTGAGTTTTTTTAGTGTTTTCGGGGATCAAAAGATGGGATAGCAGGTAGCAGTCATAGAAGTGAATGACACTTTCATTGTAAATTAAAATTAGTCCGTCCGGCGGTCCGCGTCGCCGAAATTTGTCATAATACCATCTTATGATCACACAGGGGGAAAAAATTGTGTGTACAAGATCTAAACTCAAATTTGGAATAGTGAATGTTTTCAGTGGAAAAAATTGATAATATAACCACTGCCCCTCTGGTACATCCAACACAAATTACCGATTTAAACATTCGTTATTCAGTAATTCATTAACAGACAAGGAAATTGTCTAAGGGCCGCCCTAAAGTTAACAAACAAAACAAATTCCCTTGAATCCCATGAATGGGACATTTCAATGAGGTCACACGCATTCCATTTTTAGACTCACTCAACGGGACTTACGATTTAGCAGTGATTCCGAACGTCACAATACTCGAAATGTTCGTCAGTCACATCGAGGGGTGACCACCGCAGAAATAATGGTAAGCGGGGTTGAATCCGTGACCATCATTGTAATGAAGGTTGCGTTTATTAGCCATCGCGGCACTGTCGATCGGTGCATAGTTGCAGAAAAATAACTAACAAATTCGAATTTTGGAAAGTAAGCATTATCGATATATTATATGTATGTATGACAATATGATACGGTACGCCGTGCATGACTGTAGTCGGGAGGATCCCCAATGGGGACAAATTAGTACAGTGGGAAGAAGTTTCCTTATACGGGGACGTTTAGATAACGAGTCATTTTCAATATGTACATAATGATAATGATACAATAATACAGTACATAATGATGCAATTACAAAAACCAAATTAGTGCATCGCGGACTCGGTAAGTGTTCAAACACTTTCTCGGTAAATCATTTCTTACCCAGTGTGCACAACGGATCCGTTACGGATACGTAACGGATCCGTTTCTTCGTACTTTCTATCCGTATCGGAATCCGTTACGGATCCGTTACGGATCCGTTTGCGGGAGAAATTCGCCCCAAAAAAACGGATTCGAAAACGTATTTTTTATCCGTTTTTTGGATCAGTTACGGACCCGTTACGGACTTGATATACTGATCCGTTACGGATCAGTATTTTTTAATAAAACGGATCCGTTATGGATCAGCATTTTTTAATAAAACGGGTCCGTAACGGAATCATTTCGTCTCAAAAAAGCGGACTGCAATGCGGGTCGGTTTACCTTGTGATAAAAATGATCTAATTTTGTGTTAAGTTTTTTGGTATAGTTTTTTTATTATAACAATTTAATTATTCTTTAAAAAACAAAAACAAAAACAATATTCAAAATTTAACTAAAATTAACGAATTCATTTATAAAAAGATTATGATTATTTAATATTAATATTTCAAGTGCACTTAATTTAATTATTCTTAAAAGCTATAAAAAACAAAAACAAATGCCCCTAATCCACTGATCATATAAACTTGCAAAAAAAATTTCCAAACATTTGTGTCCTATTTTAGTTACTACAAACCAATCACTGACTGTACGGACGAAAGGAGTTTTTAGTGGATGAAAGTCCCACACTGACCTTTTGGCTTTTAATGCTTTTCTCCTACTCAAAAAAAAAAAAACTTACACCAATTCCTTTTTTAACTGCTTTTTTACGGAACCGTAATGGGTCCGTGACGTATCCTCAAATTAAAATAAAACTTATTCCGTTTTTTAACCTAAAACGGATCCGATACGGATCAGAAACGGATCCGTAAAATGAAATAAAACTAATTCTGTTTTTTAACCTGAAACGGATCCGACTCGGATCCGAAACGGATCCGTAAATTAAAGTAAAACTGATTCCGTTTTTTAACCTGAAACGGATCCGATACGGATCCGAAACGGATCCGTAAATTAAAATAATACTGATTCCGTCTTTTCGACCTAAAACGGATCCGATACGGATCCGAAATGGATCCGCGTCCGTTCGTGTGCACACTGGGTACTTATAAAATCTACTATACATGTATGTGTGTGTTTATTTGAGCTAAAATGTGGAAGAATAGAAGAAAATAAAATACCGGGAATATAAAAAGTGAAAACCAACCAAACAAAAACTTTGTAAAAACAATATATAAAATAATATAAAACAATACATAAATACAATATATGAAACGATATATAAAAAGCCGGTACCACCAATTTAGTTTTGTAAAAAAAAAACAACAACAACAAAAAAATCTAACCAATTTTGCCAAAAAAGCTCAATAAGGAGAATATCTTCAAATTATATGTATCAATATAAAACAAAGAGAACAAATTCGAACGTCCGCCAAAACATCTGCCGAACCTAATACAAACTCCGCTGAAATACCAGAATTCTACGTAAGTACGATATTTCTCATATTGTTTAAATAATTAGGAAGTGATAGGATAGAAACGATCAGTTTCAAAATCGTAAGAAAACAACAACAACGAATGTTCTTTCTATCAAAAATTACGACAGCTAAGTTCTAAGTTTCAGAAAAATCTGAAAAAATAGATTAGGAAACATGAAATGTAACGCAAATAACGGAACGAAAATCGAAGAAACTTGAAACATAACGATTATAAACACAACTAAATCCCGCAATATATACCTAGTCCTGCCATATGTTCTGTTACAAATATAAAACGCGATAAAAAAAAACAATATTCATATTGTATTCAAAATTATTTCATTTATTAGAAGACAATATTGGTTATTAAAAAAATTGTATTCACTCGAAATGGCCGCCTTTTGCTTTAACACAAGCTTTCAAACGGTATGGCCATTGGGCTATAGCCGCATGTACGATTTCCACGGAGATCGAGGACGCTGCTCTGGTTAATGCTGTTTTAAGGCTTCCCAAATTTCTGTGGGGAGTCTTGCAAGCCATATTCTCCAATTCTGACCACAAAGCATAATCCAGTGGATTGATATCTGGACTCCCTGATGGCCAATCTTCTGCTGCTATAAAGCCAGGAATATTGACTCTGAGCCACTCCTGCGTGGTTTTAGCTTTGTGCGCCGGAGCAGAGTCCTGTTGGAAGATCCATCTACGTCCATTGAAAAGGGTATTGGTTAAACCCTTCACAACACCCTCTAACACATCTTTTTGGGTAAACCTTTGCACCAGTTTTTACGCCCTTTTTACAGAAATGGAGGGATGTGACACCATGGTGGGAGACCCCCCACCAAACCATTACGGAAGAGGGATGATGGCCACGTTGAACCCTTGGAACAACTTTTTTCGCTTCCTTAGATGAAGTGGCATAAATCTTGTCATTTTGTTTGTTGAAAACTTCTTCCACGGTTAAAATTTTCTCATCCGTAAATAGAATGTTTTCATGGCCATTGTCCGCGTGCCACTGCAAAAGTAGCTTGAATCTTTCCAGCCTAATTTTTTTTAGCTGAGGAGTTAGAAGATGCCCCGTGGACCGACGATAGGCTTTCATATGCAGATCATCCCGAATCAGCCTAGACATGGATCTGGTTGATATATTCAATTCCTTGGACATGATTTTCTGCTTTCTAAGGGAATTTCTCCGAATTCTTTCACGCACTGCCTTTACTACCGCACTCGTACGGATAACGCTCGGGCGACCACTTTTTGGCCTGTCTTCTACTCCAGACAATTCGCCGAAGCGAGCAATAGCACGATAAACGAACATTCTTGACATTTCGAGTGGTTTTAGCAACTCGAACATGTGGCCAGCACTCTATCCGCACTTATGCAACGCTATTACGCCGATTCGATTCTCTTTAACGCCCCACTCCATGTTAATAGATTGCAAACTGAAACTAAACTGACTAGTATTCCTCACTAATCAGTACATGTGTTCTGAAAAAAAAGTTAACGGTTCTATTCCCGCAAGAAGTTTTGAACGATAAGCGCTAGAAATTGTGTAAAAGAACATATGGCAGGACTACGTAGATAAATAAATTCGATGGACACATGTATATACATAACTTAATAACGTTAAATATTTTCACGCCGAAAATCAGGGGCAAGTGTAATTTGCACATATGCGGATAAATGTATGTATATGTATATATAGGTATATACATATATGTACGTATAAACGGTAAACGCGAAAAGAGCAAACAACCGAAATTACTCAACCAACATCACTCATTACTTTAAACAAAGCAAACTATAAGAACATAAGAAAAGTGCTCAACTTTGTTTCTATGCGCATTAATATGCAAACAAACTTGATTATATGCAATTCTTCACTTACTTTGCCTTGGTTTGCATTCACGACAGCTGTTACATTTACTGGCACATTTGAAGTCATATTGAGTCTAATCAAAGCAGATCAATTCTCTTTCACTTACTGCTATTCAAAACTTTGTTTTTGCCTATTAATCATACAGACAGCTCAAAAGGAAGAGAAATAACATCCGCTGGTTAACAAATTGAAAATAATAAATTATTACATCGAACGGTATATAAATAAATGAAAACAAAACGTGTTCAACATTAAATTAAAATTTAATTAAAAGTTTATGAACTAAAAAAATTTACGAAAGAATTTGTACATGATTATATATATGTAGGTACAAACTACGAATAAACGAACAACAAAAATATTACAAGCGAAAATACAAATATCATACGCGTACTGTGACGTTGAAGAAAAATAACGTCACTAGTTAATTGTGGTCGATAAATTTGAATGCAATTAACAAATAACATTAGTAATATACTGAAAAAAAAAATATAAATAAATTGATCGTGGAAAAATTTCAATAAAAGAAACAATTTAAGTTAAAAATGTGAAATTACATACATACACACACTTTGCAATTTTCGGGAAAATTTTAAAGTACAATCAACAATATTTTAACTCCTTTCAATTTTATAAAATTTCACATTCCATATGCATATATAAACATTTACAACAACAATTCTGGAACGAAAGCATCGACGAATTTTTCGGGAATAAAATAAATTTTATCGAAAAAAAAACAAAAATTGAAATATTTCACGCATAACGTAATTAACAAGTCTTAAATCTTCAAGATTTTGACATCGCCTTCAAACTCGATCTTTGATCAGTTTTAATTATTCTCTCACAATTTCAAAATAAATTGCTTGAAGTCAAATATATATGGAAAGAAATAATTATTGATTTCCTCTACTTACATTCGAAATTGCCAATTTGTGAATAGCTTTTCTCTTTTCTCTCTCTTACTCAAAGTTAAAATTAAAAAATTTTTAAAATTCTTTCATTGTAAACGGAAAACCAACAATTTTACTAGATGGAGCAAAATCTATATTCAATTATCTCAATTAAATAAAGGTCTACAGTCCCGAGAACTTTTTCTCTAAGCAGATTAAAATCATTGTATTTTATTTCTGTCAATTCCAAATTTGTCGCATAAACAGAATTTAATTAACTTGCAAATTTTCACATCGATTTGGTTGGTTTGTCTAATTTTTTCTGTGGAAAATCGATTTCCTCATTACGTCCTACTCTACTTATACAAACAACTTTTAAAATAATGATCATTCAAATCAAATTCAAACCAACCTACAAAACAAACAAAAAAAAAAAATTAAACTACCCCCTACCAGAGAAGTGAATCCAGAAGCAACTTCATTACAACTTAGTTATTATATGAAGTTATTCACGATAAGAATATCTCCTTTAAATTCGAAAGGTTGTTCATAACCCACAATCAAGTTAACACCCTACTTCATATCTACATCAACCGTCAGCTATCTACTGTGTACTCCTCTAAGGATTTAGCAGCCAGATAGCCAATATTTAGCAGCGCGAGTCCTCAGTACTCCCTCTATTGGTAATCGTTTGTTGCTCGCTATTTTCCAATTTTCAAAAACTTCCTACACCGCTAAGAATTTAGCAGCAAGACAGCCAATATTTAGTACCGCGAGTCCTCAGTACTCCCTCTATTGGTAATTGTTTGTTGCTCGCTATTTTTCAGTTTTCAAAAAAAAAACTTTAAATCCTTTTATGGATTCCCATGATGTTCTGAGAGTTAACGGTCGATTGGCGCAATCCCCACTACCGTATAATGAACGTCATCCGATTATACTGCCAAACAACTCCAGATTTTGCTACCTGTACCTTACTGATCTGCATCTTTATCTCGCACATGCGGACTGCAATCTCATGTGTCGAATGGTGCAAACGGAATTTTATATTCCCCATCTAAATCGGAAAGTAAAGAGTATTGTGCACAAATCTAAAATCTACACCATATTTAAACAAAGACAATGTGCTCAATCAATGGCTCCATTACCTACAGATAGATGCACATTCACGCCACCATTTCACACAACCGGCATTGACTTTGCCGGTCCTTTTGAACTAAAAAGTTCCCCAGTACGTCAAGCTCACCTTATCAAGGGTTACGTAAGCGTCTTCGTTTGCTTCTCGACAAAAGCTATTCATCTCGAAGTGTGTTCTGAATTATCTTCTCCTGCATTTGAAGCCCCATTCGCTCGTTTCGTTGGAAGACGAGGGCTACCTCATAAGGTAGTTACTGATAACGGTGGAAACTTCATTGGATCTAGCAGATCTTTGCTCAGAGAGTTTGGTCATTTTCTAAAAGCGTCCTCAACAGAGATTTCTCAGAAGTACGCCGCACACGATTTTGCTGTGCGATGGAAAGAGGACTACCTCAAATCCTTTCACAAACGCCATAAGTGGAAAAATTCCACTCCCAACCTCAAAACTGGTGATTTTGTGGTTATAATAGACGACTTGTTGTCCCCTAGTGAATGGCGTATGGGGAGAGTTGAAAACCCTCATTATGGAATCGATGGCAAAATTCGTGTAGCGGAAATACGGACATCCACTGGTATTATAATGCGCCCAATTGTCAAACTTTGCTATTTGCCATGTAATGAATACGATCCAGTACCACAAAATTAAATAATTAACAATCCACTTCAATTTCGATTCTACTAGTTCCTCACCATCTGGAGGCACTTGAATCCTATTAACTATCCGTATTTTATATGCTTCCAGATCCAGTCATAGCCCAAGCCGTATGAGGGGAGTTTACAGGTGCAAACTTTGTCTGAAATTCCATTCCCTGAGATTCTGTTCCAAATTTATCGCTGTAGTCTCGAAAGAAAGGAACAGAGTTGTGCGAAAATTCGACTATTGTATAAACTGCCTTGCCAAAAGCCACACTTTCAGAAGATGTCATTCAAGGAATACTTGTCGAAAATGCAAAAACTAGCATCATACTATGCTTCACCCTCAGCCAAATCACCCCAGAATAATACTTCCAAATGTAATCCATCCAGAAGATCGAGATTCAAATGCTAGCCGTTCAAAAGTTCAACAGGGAAAGAAGCAACCTCATCTCAAGGCTGTGAAGAAATCTGCAACAGAAACCAGGACACCAGATCAGCACATCCTATCGGAAGCCATTAGATCGCTTGCCTCAGTTTTATGTGCCACAACTTCTCCTGCACAAGTGCATGGCCGGCTGCATGTATAAACCTCAAAGTTTATATTTACTTTTAAGTTAAATGAATTAATTTTGAATTTAATGAAAATATGAAATTTAAATATTGTAAAAGATAACGCTCTTATTTAAGTTATCAAAAACCAATGAAGTAATTATCGATAAATATCCCAATGATTATTGTGAATAATTAACTGTAAGCTGAAGAAATTATGAAAAAAGGAAAATTGGAAATCCAATCTTACCAGGAAAGTTGCTGATTCAAAATCAGCCAGTTTTGCAGCAGAACTCGCACGGTGAGCATCTCAATCTCAGAAAATAAACATATTGAATTAACTCTAATTCATTTGCGTTTTTTTTATCTCTCCCTCCTTTATATATTTTATATATATTAAATCTTAACTTTACTTGTATAATTTCTCAACTCTGAGATATTATGCAATTATTCTAAGCCCGCCAATTCTTTAGCCCAGAACTTACTGCCCGGCACGGAAGAATTGGCCCTCAATTAATCAACTCCAAAACAATCCCATATACAGTCCACTCTCTCTCTACTAAGTTGTGTTACAACAACACCGCCAGAGATTAAACCTGAATTAATCTCTTATCAAAACCAGTGCACAATATTTTACAAATTTTACATGCTATTTAAAAGATACGTAAATTATCCACCCTAGTATTGATGTAGAATATAAATAACGAATACAAGGACAAAAAATTGTCTAAATGCACTACCTCACTTCAAACACTTCTTTAATGCAATTATTTCAAAAATTTGAAAAAACTGGAATTTTAGGGGAAGATATTGTCCACAATCCATGGCTGTGATTATATGTATATAACCTGCGGCACTGCCAAACATTATTCGCCCGTTTAACATGGAAACAAAACATCGAAAATAATTTATCATTGGTGAATATTCCCATGAAGGACAAATGTTTAGTCACTATCTCTACAGGAGATAAAATAAGAGTCGATGCCTGACTCACGACATCGTGATATATAAGATATATCGTGATATATCCATTAATTTCGTATGACACTATTCTGTATTTAGCATAGCAAGAATGATCCCATTTAATATGATGATATGCATGGTTTTGTTCGATAACTTGTTACCATTTACATTATGTTTTCCTCATAGAAATCTTCATCTCTATTGGCAAAAAATTGGGAAGCTTCTCTTGAGGCGAATCTCTCAACCAAAATCCTGGAATTTATGGCGAATCACTGTCGATATGTGTGGCCTGGCGTTGTCCTGGTGGAATACAATTCCTTTCATATCGACCAAAGCTAAAGGATTCTGACAGATTGATTCCTCTGGGTGGTTCAATTGTTGACAGTACAGATTATTGTCGATGATTACCGTCAATCTCATTCAACCACGACAGTTTTCGCGTGACTTTGTCGTAAGTGACTAGTCAATATTCACTTCAGAAATGAACCGATTTTGATACGATTCAGCAGCGATTAGCAATCGGGAATCTGATCCATGAATTTGTTGGTTCATATCCTTCAGATCTAGTCGGGCTACATTTTGACTTAAGAGGTGTGTTCAGAAAATAAAGTGAATTTTAATTTTTCTCAAAAAAAAATGTATTTATTCATCAATTTCTATTTTATCTCCTTCGAAGTAGTCCCCCTCAGATATGCAGACCTGTCACAGAAAACCATTTCGATCGAAATGGTTTCCATTTCGGAATTTGCTTCTCCAGACAATCAAAACCGCAAAATTTTTTCGTTTTGAAACCACTTTCAATTATGTAAATGGTTTTGGTTTTTTTTCCTATCTTAAACTAAAAAAATGTCTTTGAAATTGGTTTATATCAATAAAAGATACTGTTTTTTAATAGATTGCGGTGAAAATAAACACATTAATGATTAATTTAAACAATAATTGCGTGTTTTTCGGGGGTAGCACAGCAAGCAATTTTTTTTTGACTACTTTTTAATGCAGTATTGCCACCTTTTTTTTCGTGTATACAACATATTTCTTCAAAGTAAAAGTAATTAATTTGCAATAACATTGCATACTGGCAAGTTTTGATGAAACAAAACGAAAGGCACAACAAACAAAATAATTTATGAAAACATGTATGGAAAAATTTTCTTAAATTATTTTATTTAGCAACAATTCGCGTTATTTTAGGAGAAAACATAGGAGTCCCGCACAAGAGCGTATATTGGCCGAGTTTATGGATGCCCACCAGGACATAGCTAAGGGGTATGTAAAGGGAGATAGGGTGGCAGCTAAAGCGTTGTGGACTGAACTAACCGCAAAATTAAATTCCTCTGGTCCGCCAACCAAGGACATCAATGGGTGGAAAAAAACCTGGGCGCACTGGAAGGTGTTTGTAAAAAGAAAGCTGTGCCACAACAAAAAAGAGGGCAGAAAAACTGGTGGCGGCCAATACAACAATTACGTCCTAAACGATGTCGAGGATACTGTGGCGCGGGTGCCAGGACTTCATCGAAGTGTTGATGGAGTTCCTAGCGCGAGAACTTTAATTATCGTCTTGTCACTTGTAATAATTTTAACACTTTTGTTTATTTTAAAACATATGGTCTTTGCTTTTTTCTTTGCGTTCTTTACTCTTTGCGTTGCCATATCAAAAAAACGGGATATCTCCAATTTGGGAATTAACAAAATCGATAGATTTCTGAGGAAGGTTAAACCATATCGATCGATTTGGAAAATGCGAATTCGAAACCATACCACAAAATTCTGTGATAGACTCAACGATTCGGTTCTTATCTCCTCAATCGTCGCAAAACGACGTCCTATAATGGGAACAATCTTGGGAACAGAAAAAAGTCGCAGGGGGCCAAATCTGGTGAATGCGGTGGCTGAGGCATGATAACGGTGTTATTTTTGGCCAAATAATTTCCCACAAGCAAAGATAAGAGAGCGGGTGTATTATCATGATGCAAAAGCCACGCATTTTTTTCACAATTCCGGACGTTTTTTTTTCATATTGCTTCATGCAAACGGCGCATAACTTTAAGGTAATACTCCTTATTTATCGTACGACCTTGTGGTAAGAACTTCTGATGCACTACGTCATGGTAATCAAAGAAAACAGTGAGCAAAACCTTGACAATTTTATCGAACTTGGCGTGCTTTTTTTGGTCTTGGCTATCCTGGACTCTTCCATTAAGGCGTTTGGCCTTTGGTTTGGATGTTATAACCATATACCCATGATTCATCACCGGTTATCTATTATCTTTTAACAAATCTGGATCATCCTGAGCGATGCTCATGCGACATTGTTTTTGGTCAAAATTCAGCAATTTTGGAACGAACTTCGCTGCCACACGCTTCATGCCCACAATTTCCGAAAAGATTGCTTGGCATGCGCGAACCGATATGCCGACATCCTCATCAACTTCTCCAATTGTGATTCGACGATTCTCAACATTTTCATCGGATGTTGATATGCTGGGGCGTCCAGAGTGGGCGTCGTCATTCACATATTCTCGACCTTCTGTAAAAAGCTTGTGACACTTGTAAACATTTTTTTTTTTTTGCTCAGAGTACTCTCACTGTATGCCACTGTCATTTCAAGTGTTTTTAAGCACTTAATTCCATTTTTTACACAAAATTTGATGCAACTTCTTTGATGCATTTTTTTTATCAACATATCTTCGAGACGTGTGTATCAACTTAAAAAAAAATAATCGAAAGTCGAATGTACGTAGCACGCGAAATTTGAAAATTTACCTTATTTTTTGAACACACCTCGTATGTATTTCCTGTTGGAAATCGAAAGTATATATTTTCATAATATTTTATGATAGAATGCAACTTATACTTTCGCGACTTCATTTGGTCCCAAGCGGTTGTGTAATTTACGCCCTCTTTCTTCCGATTTCGATTTCGAAATATAGCCAAACATTGCGCTAGTGCAATTGAAGAGAAATGCGACCGGTGTTCCCATTATTGGGAACATTATTCTCTATTTTTCAACACGTTCTCCCCTTAGATTGATACACTTTTTCCAGCGATATTTAATAGCTTCTGTATACTGTTTACAGTAAGAGCTGACAAGCTAATTAAAATAGTCATCAATCACAGACTTTACCTCTTAATTGTTGGCAAATCTTTTACCACCGAGACATTTTTTCAAGTTTAGAAGTAGAAAATACTCCGAGGGGCTAAATGTCGCGAATAAGGTACGTGACCTTGTCTGCAGATGGTAACGTCTTCGCCTTTGTCTCAGGTTTCACACCTGTGTGTTGTGGACCCAAGTCTCATCCACGGTTATAAATCGACACAAAAATTCGGCTTTATTGCGGTGAAATATCGCCAAACACTCCACTGAAACATCTTCACGACGCTTTTTTCCTCTATTGAAAGCAAGCACCGTCCCGGCATCCGTCTGACACACGGCTTTCTCATCTTCAAATCTTCGGTCAATATACGATGTATAGCACTTTTTGAAACGTCTATCATTTCAGGCAGCTCATGCACCTTCAGACGACGATCATACCTTTGTATGGATTTTTTTAACCGCGTTTGACGTTGATACCTCAATTGGTCGACCACTACGGTTTTCGTCTTAACAGATCGTACGGCCTCGTTTAAACTCTGCTCCCCAATATTTTACAGTCGTAAACGAAGAACAAGCCTTGTATATCCTGTTCTGTTTTAGAAATTATAAAACTTGGACAAGATACAAAAACAGTAGTGTGGTTCCCGTTGAAAAATAAAGTTACATTTACCGTTTTTATCAAAATGGAGTGAAAAAATGTTTTATAATCGTATTATACTCCGCCCTGTACATAGAACATGGACTAAATTGTCAATAAAACGAATATTTGCTCAATAACTAACGTCTTGTAAATTTCAGTTCAAAACGTCATCGTACCGCCCATTTTGCCTAGGGCATATTTCTTCCTTATAAAGGGTGGCGCATAAGTAACGTTAACGACGATTGTATTGAATGCGTTCTTGTGCATTATTTGGTTTTATCTCGTGAACCAATGGCATCTTATAAGGGGAAAGATGTAACATATGTAAAATTCTTTGCAAAGACCGCCTAGACATTTCTAACTGCTGAGAACGGCGCCTGGTGGAAGTTTCGGGGTATTTCTCAATACTTGCCTGCACTCGAGCAATATTCACTTCATTTCGAACGGCACGAAGTCTTCTAAATTGAACAACTTTGGTTCTTTGTTCTGTGCTGAGCCTTTCCATCATAAATTTCCCAAGTATTATTTAGTTAATTCTGTAAAGAGACGAAAAAAAAGACTTAATCAAAAAATGTATTCACTGATTAAATCTTAACGTTACTTATGTGCCACCTCTGTATTATATATTAGGTGCGAAACTAAGTTCCCGCTGTTTGCCAATAGATGGCGCCAGCTGTAAGTGATAGTCGATTCTGCCATAACCTAAACATCATGAGCCAAGCTTAGGCATATGATAAACATACTGCCTCGAAATAATGGTGATTTTCTTTTGACGTCACATTCTTTTGGTTGTGTGAATATGTATGATTTTGCGATAAATAATCTCCACGTGCGAAAGTATTCATTTTCTTCTTTTAATCGAAGGAAACGGAGGCTGAAGCTCATCGAAAGATTCAAAACGTTTACAGCGACGCTGCTTTAAGTGGAACAAAGTGTCGATATTGGTTTCGTCCCTTTAAAGAAGACACTGAATTGACGGCATTGCTTGATGGAGATCAGTGTCAAATGCACGTAGAGCTTGATTCGGTATTAGGCTAGCCATTTCCCAGCGATTGCATACGTTGGGAATGATTCAAAAGCAAGGAACTTGGGTTCCTTATGAGTTGAAGCTAAGGGACATTGAGCGTCGTTGTTTCGTCTGTGAACAACTGCTTCAGCGATGAAATAGAAAGGGGTTTCTATATCGTATTGTAACGGATGATGACAACTTGACTCGTTATTGCAATCCAAAGAAAAGCCATGGGGGCTTATACGTTGGTGGAACCAACTATATTTATTTACTACGAACTGTTGAAATCAAGCAAAACCATCCCTGGGGATCGGTATCGACTTCAATTAATGCGATTGAGCTGAGCTTTGCGCGAGAAAAGCCCACAATACGCGAAGAGGCACGAAAAAGCGATTCTTCCGCATGACACCGCTCGGCCTTACATGGACAAGCCCGTTAACATCTACCTGGAAACGCTGAAATGGGAAACCTTACTTCATCCGCCATATTCTCCAAATATTCTGCCGTCCGATTATTACTTGTTCCATTTGATGGCAAACGGTGTGGCTGATCAGCAGTTTCACCCATATGACGACATCAAGGAATGACTAGATTCGTGGATAGACTCAAAAGGTGAACAGTGTTACCGTGACGGAATTCAAGATTTGTCAGAAAGCTGGGAAAAAGTAAAAGCTAGCGATGGGCCATACTCATTTGTAAACAGGTTTTCATAATAAAGTTAATTTTTATAAAAAAAAGCAGCGAGAACTTAGTTGCTCACCTAGTATTTAATAATTCAATTTAAATCAAATAACATGTAAGCTAGAGCATGAGACTTAAACAAGCTGTAAGAAGGTGGCTCTGACTGTATGCAAAGTTTTTGAAGTATTGGTTATCCACTTAGTTGTTTCAAAATCTCCGTTCTCTCAAGGCTGTCAGCTGTTAAATACCTGTCATCTGAAGTGTTATTTATTTAGTGAAAAGTTTGCCATTAACAAATACGGATCGTTTAACAACTGAAAAACGCATAATACTTTTAAACCGTACTACAAAATTGGTGATTCAAACGTGGGCTTTCAGTCGAACAAAATTTTCTTCTTCTGTGAAGCTCATTTCTCACTCGGTGGTTACGTCAACAAGCAAAACTGCTGTATATGGGGCTCGGAGAAGCCAGAAGTGATTGTGGAAAAGCCATTACATCTGGAAAAGGTGCCTGTTTAGTGCGGATTATGGTCTGCAAGTAGGATTGAGCCGTATATTTCGAAAACCACCTCAAAAGTTCCGCTGTTTCAACCAATCCAGTGGTAGTCACTTAAATGACATTGTATTTTGTATATAATGGCAAATCAAACCATTATAATGAAATCAAAGTTTAATCAAAATCACTGCTTTGTGTGTGTTTTATTTGACTTTACTTTTGAAACTGAAAAATGAATAACCCTATACTCGTTTTTACTGCTAGACAAATATGTGAAAACATACACATACATAATAATATAATACATATGACATAATATATATGTGTACATATAATAATATAATGTATATGCGGACTATTATACATACATATACAGGGTGGGCCATAAGGGTGTTGGCGGTTTAAATATCCAATTAAAAAAAAAAACTACGAAACATAAAAAAAATATATTTGTATTTTTAAAAAGTAGAAGCATGGGAATTTTTAAGACTTAAAAATAATGTTGTCCAAATGGCTTCCCTCGGCTGCTTGCCACTCTTGGAACCGAAGTCGCAAATTTTGGAAAACTCGTTGAAAAGTTGTTCTCGGTATTTTGTTACTTTTCTGAATAATGTTCCTCTTCAACTGCTCCAAATTGGTCGAATTATTCTCGTAGACTACCGATTTGAGGCAGCCCCATAGAAAATAATCGCATGGAGATAGATCGGGGCTACGTGGGGGCCATTCAATATCCCCCCTTTTCGAAATGAGTTTTCCAGGAAAAACATTTTTCAGCAGCTCTATGGATACCCTAGCCGTATGACATGTGGCCCCATCTTGTTGAAACCACATCTTCGAGGTATTGCCTTGAAGCTCTTGCAAACCTGGCACCAAAAAGTCTGCTAGCATGACATACAAAGACTTACTTCTCTTACGTGTTGACTGTTGCGGATTTCGCTGAACTGAAACGCGGACACGCTCCACAATGTCGGCTGACCTTGCAGAAACTGGGCGACCACGAACCGTAATTGGTACTGTTGAGCCGGTTATTTCGAACATTGTGATCCATTTTCGTATCACATTGGCGCTTGGAACTTCACTTAAATCGTGTAAACCGTGTTCATGCCGATACAAACGTCGTGCAGTAATCACTGATTTATTGTTTTCGTAATACGCTCGGACACAAAATGCACGATGCACTCCCGTGTACGGCTCCATGGCGACTAAATTTCCCGGAAGCGGCGCAGCGAACAACATATCCCAAATATGGGAATAAGCGTCCTATTTGTTTGATACAAAAGAAGTTTCGAAATGTATTATAACTTGATATTACGTTGTGATGATTTCTAAAAAAACTTGCCTTATTAACAAACGACGTATGACAATAGCTTCAGTACGAAGCTTCAATAAGAAGTGTGGAAGAAACTTAGAATTTTTATTACAGACTAACAAACTGTGTTCATCTGTCAGTCCATCTAATTTTCAAATTACCGTGTCCGTGACTAAAAATAGACCGACATATGTTTTTAATAATTTTGCAAAAAGAAATGAAGACGTACAATGGCATAAAATAAGGAATAAACAAGTCCCATTAACAAAATCGAGGGTTGATAAGATTATCAAAGGAACCGGTCATATTTGTCTGAACTATGGATATTGATTCAATCCTTTACTTAAGATAGCAGGCAAATTTTCAATATAGTAATGGAAGTAAGCAACTTTCAAAAAATATAAAAGAGAGGCCGCCAATCAAGGGTTAAATTTTAAAAGACAGGCAAGTTGGAACAAAATCACAAATTCAAAAACAAACATTCAAATTCAAACATAATAAATGAATTTGGAAGAAGGAAACGCTATTCTATATTCCTAGTCACCAGACGACCTACAGCGGAAGGGAATATTAAAATTTTAATTTGTACCTGGGCCTAAAAGGAAAACTTAAAACCTCTGTTGGAATTAAAGTATACTGCATCATTGTGAACTCAGTTTTTAGTTTATTAGACTCTTGATTATAATAATATTAAGTGTCATTAAGTCATTCAGAAAACTTGTATAGAAATTTCAGTCAGGTGAATACCATACGTACGTCTTCACTCAATATCATGAAGGTGTGTCAGAACGAGCACGGTAAAGTGTTAAGTTCTTACCGACAAATGCTCTGAATTAAAGCAGAACACAGCATTTGGTTCAATTATATGAAATACACGATTCCACGGGCATGTGTGTTAAACTAGGTAGGTCTTATTCGGTCGATTTACTCAAATTTTACCAAGAATTACAATTAAATACTATGGGCAAATATTTGAGTTGCTGTGGTCAGTTTGTATTGGGGATACCGAGTGAACATAATTTTGCAATCAATTTTCATTCCTAAAACCAAATTCATTGAAAAGAACATGTGTGCTAAGTAGGTCATTTCTGTGCGAGGTATCGGAATGGGTATGGTTTACCGATCGATGTTTTTCAATTTTACCAAGAATTATAGATCAAAATAATTGACAAAAATTTAAGTCGTCGCAGTTTATCAATTAGGGGCTGTGAGAAAAATTTGAATTTCGAAGAATCGGTCATTTTACCTATATATGGGAGATACCAGAAGGTGCCAGGC
>JAHXMU010000203.1:1371830-1423549 GCA_019455685.1 Philornis downsi
TCGGCTTACTGTTCCTCAGCACAGAAGCTTCGGCTTACTGTTCGTAAAATTAGTTTGTAAGTTAAAAGTTGATCTTTATCATTTAAGTCGTTCAACAAGTATGTAAGCATTTACTGTAAATAATTGAATAAATAAAAACTCTATTCAATAAATCTAAACAAAAGTAAATCCTGTATTTTATTTCTGAAAGGTTTATGGTCCTTCAGCTTAACCCAGGACACGACGATGCTACCTCAGCCTACGAATAAAACCATGTTGCAGACTGCATACGAAGCTTGATAATTTTTTTGACAAATTTGCCGTTATGTATGATATATGGATGTACTCACAATTTTATTTAAATCCATGAATATTATTTTTTACGTACGTTAGATGAAAAAGCATTTCGAATCAAAATTCTTTTGTTTTTCTACTTTGTTAAAAAAATGACAAAAAATGAAGCAAAAAGAGATGATCTTCCATCGAAAAAAGGAATTTTTGGAACCGTTTCAGCAATTTCTTGCATCGAAGAGTTGGCAACACCGAACACCGCGGATAATCAAATATTTCGCAATGAAAAAACCACTCTGCTATAAAATTTATGGTTTGCCATTACGGTAATTTGAACGTATGTTCTGATGCCTCATATGCCACCCAATCTGATTAAATCAAATGTTTATTCTCAAAACATTTGTTGATGGAATGAAAACATTCAAGGCGATTCGGTAACGACCTCCGAAGTGCCATTCCACACATTATTAAATTTGATGTTATTCACGAAAAAGTCAAAACTTTTGTAGGGGACAATTTCCATAAAACTCATTTGCATTTTGGTTCGCAATATTAAGCAGTATCGAAGTTAACACACATTTACTGCTAATGTAATCTACACATTTGTTAAATGTTGCACTAATTTATTCTGACCGCATTCAACAAAATGTCATTTATTTGATGAGAAGGGTTGCAAATGCAGCCAAATGTTGATGACTAGATAATAATGGAGAACCGTTGAGGATGTTAAAATAAATACTAAATTTTCGTCACAACGCACTATGTGAGAAATGTGGAGCGACATAAAATCGCTTATATTGAATTAGAAAGTTGTGGGCTGACCAAATGTGGGAAACAGCGTAGAGCGATTAATTGATCTTTAAAAATTGAGTTTTCAGTTTCTTACTCAAAAAGAAAGTTGAATTTTGTAGTTTTCGAGAATTTTTATAGTCTGTTTGCAAAAGCCAATAAAACAACCCGAACAGGTGGCAGGTCACTACCCAATAATCACAAACAACTTCGATCTATACTAACGTATACCGCGTTTATCTTTTCAGATTTGCTTTAGAATCGAATTCAAAAACGGAAATTTCAGCCAAGCGAAGGTTCTAGGTTCGCTAGGTTCTTACCAAAAATATTCTGGCTTAAATTGCAGTAAAATGGGGGAAAATGTTAACTTTCTAAAGGGATCACATTTTCAATTATACAGAAATCAAAAGCATTAAAATGCAAACACGATTTTTAAAAATGTAAGCCTATCAATTAAGGAAAATAAATAAATAAATTTCCATAAACCGATCAATTTGTATGGGAGCTGCCAGAAAAGGCGTTGCTGCTTAATCGATTTTCCCCCAATTTTCAATTGGTTATCAGTTAACTCTATTGATAAAATTGTATTCCACTGCTACTTGGTAATTAGAAATTAGAAAGATTGAATTACATTTAATTATATATGTACAGTAATATGAAAGGCATGACGTACAGCTGCCACAAAGTTATAAAACTAAGAAAATATTGGTTAAATCAATCAATTGTATGGGAGATATCAGAAGGGGCATGGTTAATCGAACTATCTTTTCCGATTTGGACAAGCATTGTAAAGGAATACAATGAACTCCGTTTTTTCACTGCAGTCAACAAATTAAGAGCTATTGTGAAACATTTAATTTCTGAAAATCGATCAAAGTGTGTAGGTTGATATAGCCTATCAATTGCTGGTTACGATCTAGGTAAATATTGGGTTATGCAAAGATCGACTTGAAAAGTCAGAGGACATATTTTGTCAAATAATTTTTGGCATTTCAAACCCAAGTGTTACACTTTTATGTATATACGAGTGTACAAATAATTATGTACTTGTTCAGTATAATAAGTAATGAGCAGCAGTACCTAAACTTTTACTACTTATCTACTATAAAATTAATGATTTGATGATGTAGCTAAAGAATAAAGGTTTACTGGGATTTGAGGACATATGATTTTAGATAATGGAGAAAAGTCCAGCTCAAAATTCAGCCGAGTAACAGTAAGGCAGTACTTTCCTGTAGTGTTTTTACTAAAAAAAATTCAAAATATTCTTTAGATGGAGGCATGATAAGGAAGAAAAAAGTATTTTTTCTGCTTAAGTACACAGATGAAACATGAGTTTTGCACTTTTGTTTTCGCCTTAGGAATAACCGGATGCCTTCACAGAATTTCCGAACTAAAATGTTAAGGCAACTAGGTTCAAAAACCTAAATGGCATGCTAACACCGATGTCACTGAAACACAATTCACACTTAAATAATACAAATACAATTTTTAAATAAGATTATTATGGAAGCAGGAGACACTCGCTCCAATGTAGACACCCCCCGCAAACTTTATAACGACAATGATTTTAGGATATGCACCTGAAATGTCTGCACTATTCACAGAAAAGTTGCCTCTACCCGATTGGTGAAATGTGATATAAAAGAATGCACTTCACGTAAAAACTATGATATCTACTACATCTGAAAGAATGCAGAAAAGAACTTGAGATTATTGTGTTATGACTTACTTGTGACATTCGTTGAAAATATCGTTATATCAGTGGCTAAAAGTTGCTCAGTTGGGTTGAGAAGTTATGGTTCATTAAGGTCGTGACGATATTCGAGATAACTATAGTTGCTGAGGATGGTATTTTGGCGAAGTATTCCCTCAGTAAAAAGGATCACTTCAACAAGTTTCTATATAAAAATGTCATTAGCAATGTTAAGCAATCGGTAATAGATAAATAATCTTGAAACCGAATATTGAAACAACATCATATAATCTATATGGCTCTTTGGTCATAGCAAATCCCTATGGGACTGGTTAAAACTTGGCACAATCTAATAATTTGTCAGACTATAACCGGAACTTACAAACAGGCCACCTCTAGTGGCCTCTTCCAACACAAATAAATGCATTTAGTAGAATATAATTTTCACCTCTAATTTCTAATTCGTACTTAATCTAGATTTTTGTGTATTGCCTTATAACGCTTGGTAAAATTTGAAACAAAAGTCGATAGGAACCTCTCTCAACAGATTCAGTCCACGTAATTTTAATTTCAGATGTCATATTCAGTTGCCCTGCATTCTGTCAAATTTAGTGCACATCGATCATTTGGTATACTGGCTTCTAAGAATAGAAATGACCGTCATGGCTGGTATCATTCAAATCAAACAATTTTATAAAATTTAATTGTTGGTCTGTAATTCTTATATAGTAAAATGTGATACACTTCTGTCTACTATACTGCGTATAACAATGCTCTTTCTTGTAACTCCCACATAATTAACTAATTTAGCCCGCTTATTCTTGGGGTTAACGTATCATTTATTAAAATTCACTGATTTGCAATGGCAAAAAATTCAATCTTTTCTCTGTAATTTATAGCCGTACGGCTGCGTTTCTGCCTTTCCGACTATTGTATATGTATATCTTTATAATTTGGATACAAATTAAAAATTCATATTTGACCGGATAATTTCAAAAATTGACAGGATAACCACCTTTCTGGTGACTACCATGTAAATTAACTAATTTAACTCATATATTCTTAAGCTCATATTAACCGTATTAATCGGTCATTTAGTGAATGTAGATTATGAATGAAAGTGGATTACATTGACACGCTTCATACAAACTGGCCCACTTATCAGAAATTAATAGTTCTTCTATAATTTCTAAAAACCTTGGTTAGTTATGCCTTTATCGATAGGGGGAAAATGTAGTAACCAGCAGGAAGCCCCCAAAACACCAAGTATACGAGTATTTTGAACAAACGTGTTTGTTCAAGCCGATTGAGCGATGTTTGTCTGTCTGGCTAACTTGATGGTAGACACGATAACTACAGTAAACCTTTATTATACCTTTTAACATTTTGCTAGACCGTAGCCATGGATTGTAAATAAAATATATTGACTTATCCCTTCTAGTACATCTCATAAAAATTGACTAATTTTCCGAGAATTAATATGCTCCCAGTAACTCCTATTTCATAGACTGCTCCGTCTTGAATTTTTGTTTTCCATTGCTCCGATCTATAATTTTTCGTAAAAATTAATACAATCTGTCCACTAAACTTGCTCTTCCTGTTGCCTCCAATACAAATGAAAGATGTAACCTATATATTCTTAGGATAAATATCTTCTGTACCGTTGCACTAAATTCGGATAGATTCGGTTACATTGAATGCTTCCTGAGAGAGTGCCTGGCAATGCAAAAAAAGAAAAAGATCGCATTGTTTTTCCCTTCTGATTTTCCAACATTTATTTGTTCCCTACAAGTTCTTATTCGAAAGCTTGTCTTGTTAGAATATTATTTGGGATTTTTAAATTTTGAGGTAAATTATTATACACATGGCTACCCGAATACTCAATTCTCTGCTTCGTAATTTCAAGTCTACACTTTGCTACCCTCAAGTTACTACTATTTCTGGTACTGAACGCTTGTTGGTTGATAGCAAAATCATGTCATATATTGTGTAAGCATTTGAATACATACATAAGAAGTTTCATTAGGTAAATACCATGCACAGGTAAAATGCTAGTTAACATGCTTCTGTATAGCGAAAGTGTTGAATATGTTAAAGGCAGATTTCCCACAGCTTTCAAGACTTTGTTTTGAATTCTTTGTAAAGATTTCAGTTCTGTACTTTTTTTATATCCATATAAAACAACCATATAATTCAAAATACTTTGAATTAAAGTTTCGTATATTAAAAGTTTCACTGTTCTGTTAAACTTATTTTTGAATTTATACAAAATACCTACAACTTGAGCTGATCTGTCTTTTAAATGTTTAATGTGTGTATGCCAGCACAGATTATTTTGTAGAAATATACCTAAATACTGGACACAATCGACTTTTTGGATAATGTTACCATTAATATGTATAGAAAAAAGGTTGCTGTGATCACAATAAGGCTTAGATCATATCAACTTTGTTTTTGTGGCATTTAGGACTAGTTTGTTTATTTAAACCAATTTATATATCAAGGACGCGTCACGTTCAATATACGGTCTGGCAACTGTCTCGTGCTGGTAAGGGTATATAAGGCATAAGTCATCTGCGTACATAAATAGTTTTCCTGTCAATCAAGGTTTCCTATATAATTGAGATATATTTTAAATAACAAGGGTCCAAGTACAGTACCCTGCTATACACCATATTGAACATTTTGTAATGAACTTTTACAACCATTAAAAAATACAAATTGTTTCCGGTTCCGAAGGTAGCTGCCTAAAAGAGATATGGCTTGTGGAGAAATTCCATAAAATTTTAGTTTTTCCAACAAAATGTTGTGATCAATTAGGTCAAACGCTTTCGTGAAATCATAAAACACCCCAATTACTCCCTTATGATTATCATCTAAACCTTTACATATAGCATTTACTACATTTATAGCTGCTTCCTCAGTGCCACAGCCCTTTCTAAAACCATACTGATAATCGTTTAAAAAATTATGTGTTTCTAGGTACATTAGTAATTGGTCGTGCGTTATTCTTTCAAAAATGTTGTTAAATATAGGCAATATTGCTATTGGTCTATAATAATTTACTGATGTTGCAAGTTTTTCTTTGGGAATGGGTACCACCTTATGGATTTTTAGCATGTCTGGATATAATCTACTAACTATAATATTATTGAAAATCTTTGCCAAATGTGGTGTAATAATATCACAAGTTCCTAAAACAGTTTTAGATGGAATGTTGTCATAGCCTGGACTTTTTCCGGCAGATAATTTTAATATAACATTCTTTAATTCGTTATCTGTCGTAAATCTGAAATGAAATCTGCTACTTTGGTGAATCAAAGTTCTCAAAGAATTGAACATGTCAGTAGAAATATGTTCAGACTGTATTTTCAGGTCCTTAACTGACTGGATAAAGTAATTGTTAAATACATTAGCCTTTTCACCATCGTCGCATCCTTAATATTATTAGACTTGTTTTTCGATCTTCCCAGACTATGGTTCAAGAATGTCCATCCTTTTCTTGGATTATTTTTTACCTCACTGAGATTTTCATTGTAAAAATTGTTCATGGAATTTTTATAAGCGATTTTAATAACTTTACTTATAGCTTTTAATTTTGTTTCAATTTCTGAATTAGAACGGAATCATTAATTTGCCCAAATTAGCATTTATCCATGGCGTTATTTGCAATCTATGGTCAATTTTTTTTATTTTATTCAATGTCGATTTCTCTCTTGCATTTTGAAATAATGAAACAAGTGACGCTAAGTTAACTGATGGGTCGCCACTTTCACATAACATTGACAATCTCCTATTTATAAGTTCTAAAACATTTTCATGATTACAATAGGAGTCGATTTTGTTGGCTGGTACATTACATATTGCTTCAATTTGTAGCCTAAAATAAATGATGTTGTGGTCAGATAATTTGTTTTCTATAGAACCGACAAACATGGGTAAATTCAAATTACAATATATGTGATCAATCGACGCTTCACTTATTGGCCGAGTTACTAACTTGTGCAAGGCTTCCGCCCAGAAATGACAAAAATGTACTTGAATTGCATTTCTGTGATCTATAAAAGGACATAAATTCAATGGGCTTTCCTTGTAATTTCACGTTATTCAAAGTTAAAATTATCAAATTGGTATGGTTTTTGCTTTCAACATACTCTACACTATATTCTATATTTTCCCGCACATATATGGATGTACCACCATAACTGTCAACTCTGCAACAATGTATATGTATAGCCATATAACCACCAATATTGTAAATTTGAGTTAAATCTTCTTTAAACCAAGTTTCTTGTACCGAAATTATTGACGGTATAATCGGCAAACAAGCTACTAACATTCTAGGTTTGTTGAATTTATCAATTGAAGAAATACTTCTTACGTTTATAGATATTGCACTGAAGGAACTTCTTGGATTTATAATATCAGATTTAAAAGATTTTAAATCAGAAAAATATTGACTTTTGATCATAAGGTAAAGAAAAAAGTATTATCAAACATTGATGGTAGTGCTTTATATAAATAATTTACGATGGTGATTGGAATGATTCATCAGCGTCTTCAAGAGTAGTGGTTTGAATTTCAGATTTACGCTTATACGGATTATGTGTAGCAGCTTCCAATAGCAATTTATCCACTTCCTCTTCATCATGTATAATTTTGGCTTTAGACAACTCACTTCTTTTAGTGTAAACTCTTCCCCTGGCAGCATAAACGGCCCGATATCCAACAGTTCGCAATGTTTTTGCATAACTTAAAAGCTTTAGAGTCTCCCTGCTTAGAAAGTCATTTATAAAAACTTTCTCTGTGGCAGCATTTTGCTTTAACTTAGGTTTTATTGACATAATTTTTTCCTTCGACTTCTTTGAATTCATTTTCACAACCAATGTTTGCTTATTGTTGGGATTATTTTGGCTTCTCCTCAAGAAATAGGCTTCATCAATATTTCCTGCTTCCATTTCAACGCCTGCATCTTTTGTCAACTGGAGCACTGTTTCTTTTTGAATAATTTCAAGTTTCTTCTTGTTCTCCGCGACCCCTTTCAATATCTCATCAAACTTCAGCGACTTAAAATTAATTGCTTCTTGCAGTTCAGTCAGCTGATCGAGTTTTTTGAGTTTTATTTTGATCTCGTTTAAGTCGTTTTTAAGAGAACCATTATTATCATTGTGGTCACTGCAGATATGACATTTGTACTCTTCGTTAGTATGTTTCAGCAAATAATCTAACTTTGTACAAACTAGGTAAAAAATGCTCTCACATTTATCACACTCAATTGAGCCTTCTTCTTCTTTGACTTCCAATTTGCACTGGCCGCAAAATATTTTGTTTATTTTGGTACTTCGTCTGCTTGTAGCCGGCAATATAATTACAAAACTTTGCCGTTTGTTCTTACTCAGACAACTGTTTTAAAAAGCCGAGAGCAGCAATTAACAAAAATTTTTAAATAATTTTAATCAAATTTAAGAGCTTTGTATTTTTGACGTCTGAAGTTGTTCAGGGTTGCCAACTTTTTTCCCTGTCTTTTTTCCCCTGGAGTACCTCAAGGTAGCTGTCTAGGGCCCTTATTATTTTCAATTTTTTTCAATGATATTTATAATTTGAACCTTGCTGGTAAAATGTATATGTTTGCACATCACGTTTGCTTATTTTATCCATATAGTTACAATTTGACTTTGAAAATTAACATGGAACGGGATATCGCCCTAGTAGTTGAATATGCTAAATTGAATAAAATTGTTCTGAATCTAACTAAAACTTAATTAACACGGTTTAGACCAGATGCCAATGTATTAAATGATCATTTTAGTGTTTTGGTTAATAATAATATAATTGCTAAAACCCATGAAGTTAAATACTTAAGGATTACTTTGCAAAGTAATCTCTCTTGGGATGCACATATAACTGAAATTAAATCAAAAATAGCACCGGCTATTGGTATATTATACAAACTGAAATTCAAATTGAATATGGAAACTAAAATATTAATTTATCAAACCCTTATTCAAAGTCACCTAAATTACATGGCGTTAATATATGGTTACAAAAGGACAAATGTTATGAAATCATTACAAACTATGCAGAATAAAGCAATGAAAAGTAATTTACAGTTTACCAAATTTTTATTCAACTATATCTTTGTATGTTAATGTTTGTAAAACCATATTGCCTATTTATGGACTTTATAAACATCAATTACTCTTGTACGTTTTAAAGAGTTAGAACAATTTGGTTATCGTACCATTAGTTTTTCCCAGAACCAATCGTTTATATATTCAAGACATGAACATAATCTAAGAACACCTAGATGCAGATTAGAAACTACTAAACAACGCATGGGTAGTTTAGAGTACAACAATTTGCCTGTAAATATGAAAAGAATAAATAGAATATCACACTTCAAAAGTGAACTAAAAAGTTTCCTATTACAGAATCTTGAAACGCTTCTTATGTAACTACGGAATAATCGTAACGAGTATTCTATGAATTCAAAACATGCATAATTTTACATAAAAACATAACATAATTTTATATATACCACATGTTTTTTGTCTCTTCTTTCATACATAATTATACTTTTAATAACATTTAAATTTGTAATTACTTTGTACATGTTTTTTTGTCAACTTGCCTCTAATATGCCTTAAGGGCGCTTAGGCCATTTTTAATCTGATATATATTTGTATATGAATTAATAAATACAAAAAAAAAAAAAAAACACCAATTTGTAGGTCGCTGTAACTTAACTGTTATCAACTTTGCCAAATTGCATTGTTTGCCAAAATGTAAATAAAATGGACCGGATAGCCACCAAGTCTCCTAATTTAACTCATATATTCCTACGTTCATATGTTTCACTCAATGGTACTAAATTCGGCATAATTTGACAAGCACCATGTTCTTAATATTTTTTATTATTATTATATTTTTCGCTCAACAAAAGAAAATACCGAACGCACAACAAAAAAATAACAAAGTCCAATAATTGATAATTTAAAATATTTTACTGCGCATTTGTAATTTAGAACCAGGCAAACGGGAAAGACTTTGGGTAAAAGTGCATGCAAGTCAATTCACTTTTAACTCATATTTTTGAATGTAGATCTGCGAATGAACAATTTTTTGACAATTAAGATAAGGGTAAAAATGTATAAAATGTTTCTATGATATATCGATGGCCAGTCTTAAAAGAATATTTATTTTGACTGGGGGGAGTTAGAAAAGAAATACAATTTTACCAGTTTTTGATTTTGATTTTTTGTGCGTCAAGTGTCCTCCATTTTATTCTCAAGCATATGCAAAAACCAGTACAGATATTTCAATCAGGTAAACTGACTTACAAATAACTTCATCCAACGTCCATCGCATTGCTGCAGAAGTGTGAGAGGTGCCAGAAGGGGCCCAAAAAGGGTTTTATTCCTTCGGGAGAAATTATAAATGTACTCTGAATTCAAGCATAATAAAAGAAGCAAAATTATAACCCTCTACAGTACTCCGTTTGGGAAAATTAGAGAATCCACCGACATTTGCTAAGTTAGTTAAATGGTGTGAGCGATACCACACAGCACAGCCTACTTTCATTTCCATTTTTTGGGAAATGCTAGAAGGGAATGTGGTTAATCAGTCGATTTTTTCAAATTTTCTCAAAAACCGAAACAATGCCAAAGTCAAAAATTAATATGTAAGGCTTCACATAAGGGAAATGTAATTTCAGTGGAATTTGCATGGCAAGTGCCAGAAAGAGCATTATTTATAAATTTCCGGCTATGGCCTTTTAAAATATAAGGCTGTGCCAAGTTTTAAGAGGTTCCATAAAGATTTACGGTAGTTAACCAACCAGATAGGCGGACATCGCTCAATCGACTAAGAAACCCCACAAGGAAAAGTCTAGCAATCACGTTAGATATCGGTTACTTAAGCTTTAGGTATAATGCTTGGTAAAATTTAAAAACAATACAACACACATCTGCCGAACAACTTTACAAAAGTCAGTTGTCCCTCTACAATTTCTAAAGAATAAATTATTATTGGCAGAGCTCCAACGAAAATTCCTAAACAAGTTAGTATCCAGAAACACCACTTTCCGCTGGCTCCCGACGTCATCTGACCTGACTCCACCAAAATTTTTGTTTTCGAGTTATGTCAAACGAGAGCTGTACAGAACAAAACCACGGAATTTGAATGAATTTAAGCAGTCCATTACAAACAAATGGAATGCATTGAGCAGCATTGTAGCACAATTGGTGCGCCACCCTGTATATGTAATTTGGCAGCGGAAACACAAAAGGAAAGAATAAAATGACACACACGTCTTGTTGATGGACCCGTAAAAGTCCTAAGAACTGTGAATTAAGGATATGCATCTAAATAATCCGAATTCTATGTAAAATACGAAAATACAAGGTTGACATTATTACCAATCAGGAAACGTAATTAAAAAAATAAAAAACAAAAACGCGCACACCGGAAAAACTGCGGTATAAACTACTGTCGACGTGGTCAAAGACAAGAATTTAGCAAGACCAGTCAGTGTTTATTTGGCTACTTAGTTTAGTTACCGTATGAATACTAAAATCTGCTGTTAAAACTAAGGACGGTAATAGTTATAACTTTTACCGAAAAAAGTATTTATTTATTTGTGACTTTTATCATATTGCTGCAATAATATTATTTTTGGTTTTTGTAACATCAATGTGAAAATAATAAATATTTGTAATATTTATAAGAATTTATCAAACCAGTCGACGAGATGAAATATGAAATCAGCTAAAGACTATTTCTTTATTTTTCGTGCCTAGAAAAAGTCTTTTGCTTCAGTAAGTACCCGAATGATTCTAAGTTTACTCCAAATTAACTACGATAGCATTCTTTATAATTAGAGGGGGGAGAAAGAAAGCTACGATAATGATATAAATCATAATTATATTATGCGATAGGGAATCAACTTTTATATATCGCTGACCGTTTATGGTGATTCTTAAAATTTCCGACAGCAACAGTGCTGACTGTGATAGCAGAATCAATTACATATATTGGCAGTCACAGCAATAGCTATTTATTTCCGGGGCTAATTCTTTTTTTTGGTATTTTGAAGAAAGAAACTCCATACAAATATATTTGATTGTAATTACGATACCGTATATGTAGACTACAGCCAGTGAGTGACATTGCCAATATTTGTTCCAAAAGTTTGAGGAAAAAGTATTAAAAAATATCTGTATACATCTTGGGAACGGATAGTCAAACGACAAAAATTAAATAAATCACCATACCACATACGAGTATGTGTCTGTAACTCGGAAATGAAACGAGAAAAACCGGTAAAATACTAAAACGGTCATAGTCCTGAAACGAATAGTCTGAACATTAAATTGGGGTTTCTGAGGGATTTGAAGAAAATTGCACTCATCTATTGTTCTGAAGCGGAGCATTTAAACGTCAAAAAAAAAACTTAATTTTACAATATAAGTCTTACCTTCCTACAATGTAACCTCAAAAGAGAGTGTTCAATAAAAAATAGTTAAAATGTTGGAAAATGGATTGTCCAATCACGAAAAGAATTTTGACTTCATAGGTTTCTTAGTGATTTCGATAAGCTGATGCCTAACTCCAAACAATACATATATTTGTTTTTTTTGAGTCTTTATTAGTGTAACGAATTTATAAAAATTAGGTTATACGATCGGATGCCCCATTTTCCAGTTGGTTTTTGACGAATCTTTATTGCAGCAATTATTAATATTCCTGGATTAAATGAGAGACTATTATGCCATTCCCGAGATATAGCCAAATTTATGTTGTATCTATTTTTCTGTTTCATGATTTTTTTACTCTTTACTCCTTAGAACATTCAGTAATTTTTTTGTAAATTTTAGGTATGTTTTTATACTTTTTTATAAAAAAAAATCTTTCGGTGAGGAAAAACTGAATACAACAAATTCCCGAAATATCGGCTATAATAAACTTAAATGTTTTATTTAGATTCCACCAATTGTTATTTTACATACTGTCAAATTGTGCTTTCAATGATCAACTGCAATCATTGCTTTGACTACTGGTGTGACAAGATATATGGAAATTTTCTAAAACAGAAAAAATCTTTATCTTACAAACGTTTCCCTAAAGCTGGGCCTCCTATTATCCCTTTTGGAGTTGGAACAAATATATTGCTTACAATTACATTCGGATTATTTGTTCTTCAAATTGAAATGCAGAAACAACGTATTACATATTTGGACAATTCATATTTTGAGTCATCTTAATTATGAAACTAAACTTTAAGGTTCGCTTCGTTAAAATAAATTAAAATAAATTAAATATAAATTAAAATAAAAATTAAAAAATTAAAATAAATGTTTGCAATCTCATATTATAGACACTGGTGTCATCGATGAACATTACTGATAAAGAAACAGATGACAATGGGGACTAATTGAGTTAGGTAATGAGATTACAAACCATTTGCTTTAACATGAATATCTTCAAATTGGGAGAGAGATAAGTATACCTTTCCTCATCAATACGATCTAGTGGATTAATCACATATTTCATGTTATTTTATTTCGCAAATTGCATGCTATTACAAGGAAAGTGTTGTTGCATCACGGCAAAGTTCACACAACCACTATTGCGATGGGCAAAATTAATGAATTTAACTTCGAATTGCTTAAAAGCGCGTCTTATTCGCCTAATTTAGCTCGCTCGGACTATTTTTTATTTCAAAACTTGAAAAAATGGGTCGGTGGTAAAAGTTTTGTCAATAATGAAAATTTGGAGTCTGCGGTTGATGGCCATTTTAAGGAGGTTGACTGTTCTTACCATAAACAGGGTATAAAAGCTATATAATATCGAGCTAAAAGAAGATTATGTTGAAAAATAAAGAACATTTTTGTCAACAGTTCTATGTCTTCTTTCTTAGATCGGTTAGTTTTGGGATCTCTTTCGTAAATTACGGCTTTTCATTTATATTTATTAGCAAATGACGGATATAACCGCAACTCAAATATTGTGAACTATTTCTGTATAGAAAAGGGCACTAGAGTAGTTCGTTTCATCAATCTGATCAAGAATATATACATCAAGAATATAATACACATCTTTCATTTAAAATAAGAGTAGTGCCGAATAAAGCTAAAGACTTTTATTTATAGATTCGAAAAACAAAAATTTTTGGGAGTCCTTTATACTTCGCAGAAAATAATTAAGTCTCAATCAATTTTTTTTTTTTTTTGAATTCAATTCAAACATATATTTTATATATATGAACATTGTTGTTATGATATGATAAAAGCAATCTTTTTTGGGCTCAGCACAAACATATACTTGTGAACTTCATTTACGACTTCAATTTAAAAACATCAGTTAATTCGAGTTTTTTTACTACATTATCACTCCTCATCCAGCGTAATCGTTGATAAAGTGCAGATTTTCGTCAGAATCACCTTCCGGAGCTGACAGTTTCGATATTCCGCCTATCTTAGCAGCGGGATCAATGTATCGGCCGGAATATCGTTTAGTTTAGCAATCATGTGTGAGTTTTCAATAATTTACATCTCTGAGTCTCAATAGCTCTATCTCAATGTTCCGGGAATTAATTTTGGAAGCACTTAATGCAATTGCAGCCTCCTATATTCCTTCTCAGTCACAGGATGAAAATAAAGTCCGATATAAAAACTTGCCAAAAATTTCACCGTTGGACCAAAGCAATATATATATATCACCTTATCAGAATTCGGATGACGTGATATAATACAAACTTTAACACGCGGGTTCCAATAATAATACAATAATAATAATTCGAAGTTCAGCACTTCAAAAAAGTTTAATTTCAATCTTTTCACTTCAAAGGCTTTCATAGAAAGAAACAATCTGAAGTTAGTTGTACAACATTAAGGATTTTCTTGCAGCTAAGCTGAAATATTTTACTGCAAGTAGTTCAATGTAGTTCATTTAGTTTAAGATATTTTATATATATTTTATATTTATTTATATTTATAAGAGATGTATATATATACAGCTCTGATCGAGATCCACTGAAACATGTTTCTCGGTAATCTGCTGGATCTAATATTATATTATCAAATGGATATAAATTAGAATTAAAAGCAAATACGAAAAGTGAACCAAAATTGTGATTTTCCACAAAAATATAAAAATAAAGTGAAAAGATTCATTTGTGTGCCCGACAGGGAGAAATCTGGGGTAAGTATCTGGCTATAAGAATCAACGTATCAATCAGCACCTACATTGATTTTCCAATTACAGACTTGTAATAAAACAAACAAATATAAACCATCATTTTTTGTGACAAATAGTTCGAGATGTTCTGAAATTATTTTCTCAGCCTGTAGTTTGTCAAATAAGACAATTGTTGTGCGAAGTGCGAAACACGAAACCAACCGTTAGAAGCTGTGGAAGAGCTGTGTGAAAAATTTCATTTTAAATTGTTTGCTCATGAAAAACTTATCCGACATTGCCAGCTTTTCTTGTGACGATTTTCAACACTGGAATCGCAACAACTTATCTCATAATGTGTTCGATATTATACAAACAAAACATTAAAAGTTTACATTTGTATCAATGAAGGTATTATGATAAACATATGTATGTACTTTATTCTGACTTCAGTGTTGGAAATCATCAAGAAGAGGTTGGCGTTGCCACTTAAACAGATTACCCTCGTAACAAAACATGGCACCGGCTGAAGGAAAAATTTAGCTTCAAACTAAACGATCATTTTCTTTATTTGGAGATTCACTGCGAAAAGTCAGCGTAGTACCAGCGCTATGGTCGTTAATATCTTCCTTAAAAATTTCAAACGATTACAAATTCGAAAATAAACTACTGCCATTTCAACATATTTCATACTTTCAGCCCGTCTAAAAGAACTTTATACTACATGTACGGTATTTTTCACAAAACCAGTTCTGAAATTTCAGTCAAGTCCACTTGAGTTCACTTGTACCTTCATTCAACATTTGGCAGTGCAGCAAATCGTTGCGGAGTGCTAAATTGGTCGTGG
This sequence comes from Philornis downsi, assembly GCA_019455685.1. Classification (NCBI taxonomy): domain Eukaryota; kingdom Metazoa; phylum Arthropoda; class Insecta; order Diptera; family Muscidae; genus Philornis; species Philornis downsi. The sequence continues at coordinate 1,387,607 of JAHXMU010000203.1, forward strand.
TAAATCGTAAGATTTTTGCCAACAAACGCTGTGAATTAACGCATAGTAAAAAAAAAAAAATAATAAATTCATTCTTACAGCTAACACATAAGTTACAGCTTCTGCTCAGAAGTTATGGAGAATAAATTGATTTTTGTCAAGTCGTCTAATTTGTGTAGGCGGTACTCCAAATGGTAGCGTCAATGAAGTCCACTTCCATTCTCAAAGCTAAGTTCAACAACAGCTTGATGATTGTTAAATTATACAGAATTTAATTTAATTGAATGACGGATACGAATCTAGGAAGACATCCGTAAAATTACGTAATTTATATGAAAGCACCAGTTGCCCGGTCGATTTTTTCGCATTTTACCAAGCAACAATTTCAAGCTTTCTTCCAATTTGGATTTAAAGGGAGAAAAGTTTTCTTTGTTGGTGAATTGGATCCAGAAGGATCATGGTAACAAAATCTTCTTCAGTAATCGTTGAACGTGGATCAAATTTGACTAAATTCATTTTTAAACTAGTCATTTGTAAGGGAGGTGCTAGAACAATGGACACAAATTTAGATCACTGCAGTTTTCAAATAAGGAGTTACAGGGAAAAATTCTGTAAAACAGTCAATTCGTATGTGATATACCTAATTTACTACTCCGATCACAATCTGTAAAAAAATTTGTCTATGGTAAGTTTAGTTCATTTAAGAAATTTCATAAAGATTTACGGCAATTATCGAATCTACCAGCCAGCCAGTTTAAATGTTATAAAACAAATTTAGTCAAAAGATATTTGCTATTAAGGCGCTTCATTCTGTGTGTTACAGTTTGGCAGTATCAAATGAATTGTACGTTGATATCTTCGTGATGGTTTAATAACTTGTTGAGCTTCTGTGGTTCATTACCGAAAATGCCTTAGTCATTATTCTTAAATGTTTTAGGATAACAATAAGCAAACTCGGCTTCACATCTTCACGGATATAACAGCTATTTGAATTTGTAGCACAACCTCATAATTCTTTGCTGCACTTTTAACTGGAACACCAAATGTCCGCCATCCTCCTCGTACAATGTAAAAGTTGGTTTAATTTTCCGTTCCAACGAGTTTTTAATTCTGCAACTTTCCTTTGAATAAATTTTCTTGCTTCTTTCCTGCGTTATTATAAAGAGTTGGAAAACAGCTGCAGGAGAAGCAAATTCTCGTGATTATTCTTAACTTTTTCAAACGATGAAACTGGGTAATTTTAGGTATAAGCGCGCACCAAGTAGTTAAGCGCAAATAACAATTTTTGTTTTTGTTATTCCCAAAAGTTTTGTATGTATTATATTGGGAAAAGTTGGAAAAATTTAAATTCCTGTTGTCTTTTATTTGTGCCTGCATTACAGCCATTGAAAGATGAAGTTGTTGACGTTCCTTTTGTTTATAATAGCGTCAACAATATAAGACAAAGATTAAGTGTTTCATGATACAACAAGGTGAACAACGCCAATTGCCTCTTGTTATGTAGTATTTTATATTGTGGCCTTAAAGGCTTCACAGAAATCTTCAAATATGTTACAGATTTTGGAGAGTGAACATTTAAAAGGAGCCGCATATGTTGACTTCTGTAGCTTAAACTCTTTTTGTGCTAAATATAAAACATTTAATTCCTGTTATATTTCCGCAGATATGGAGCAGATCTGAAATCTAAAATGATTATTGGTATACAATTATATAAAAACTGTTCCAAAATTTGAGCCAAGTGCATCAACTTGCATACACATTCACCCAATGTCTTTTGCATTGCTGTAAAGTACGTGTGATACCGGAAAAGGCGTGCTATAATGCTACGTTCTTACAAAAACAGAGCTCTCAAATTAAACATAATAAAACCAAAACAGGAATGTCAATCTGAAGAATAAACTTACACTTATCTTCACCCAGCTGCCTTCCTCCTTTGGAAAAATGTGACGGGTGCCAGAAAAAGAGTGGTATATTGATAGACTGTTATCCGAATTGCAACCAAAATTATTGTATTTCTGTCTTTCGCAAATAAGTTATAGAAAGATTACTGATTTGTTTGGTCAATTTGTATGTGATATCCTAAGAGCCGTGACAATGTAGTCCATTTTCATTCCGGAAATAAGTATACGAAATAACCGTTGCTTGATAAGCTTTAATGAATTTAGTGCAATTCAGTGAAAGATATTAATTTATTAATATTACGTAATTTGAATAAATTACGTAGTTTGTACAGGCGTTACCAGAGAGGGCGTGGCTATCCGGCCGATTTTTCAAAATTTTACTAAACATTATAATATAGTCCAATCTCATCAAAATTGTCTGTTGTAAATAACTGATTAAAGAACTTCTTATATTATCCGGAAACATGTTCTAGTTAGCTCTATCATCGATTATTTTTATTTGAACATGAACATGAAGCTTTCTGTCAAACTAGTTTTGCAACATATTATCTCGAAATTTAATTCTGTATACAATTTTAAGACATAGAATCGATTTTTTATTTTGATTTATTCTGAAATTTCTACAAGTGGCTTCTTTTCACACATGAAGAGAAATATTTCGTACAAGTTCTAAAACTACTTTCAATGCGCTGATTGCATGGAAGACATAATAGAGTGGGGATAAATTATCACCCAATTTATTCTATTCTATTGTTGGCAACCGATTCCAAATAATATTTGCTACAAATACAAAAATTGCTACAAATTTTGAAAAGTAGTCTCAGTTTACAAATTAGGCGGAAAATATTAATTTCATAAATCGGTCAGGTGTGTTCCAAATTTAAATGAATTCAGTACAACTGTTTGAACGATGTAAAACTAAGAATGTTTTACAGAGAATTATAAACTGAAATAGTTAACAAAAATTTACGCTACTGTAGCTTACAAATTACATCTTACACAGTGGAAGGTACCAAAAGGAGAATGCCAATGCAGGTCATTTTCGCTATGAGAACCTATTTGAGCAAACGCTTACTGTGAATGCAGTTTGAGATAAAAGATATGAACCCAGAATTATTTGTGTTAACTCGGTCATTTCTGTGGGAGGCACCAGATTGGGACTTGGCAATCGGCCAATTTTTTTCATATTACACCCCACATAATTAACCAATGCAGTGGAAATGAAGTTACTGTAAGGAATTACAGAGAAAAGACTGAATTTCAGAAAGTCGATTAATTTGTATGGGAGGTTCAGAACGTGTGGGCCAATATATTCCATTTATATTATAAAACAATATAATGGACAATCATATAGATATGATCAACACAACATTATCAAAATCATGACGTGTTTCAAAATTTTACTAAATTCAGTGCAGTAAAAGAAAGATTTGCACTTAACTGAAGAGAGTTAATTTAATGAACTTTCATTCTAAGTACGCTAAACGTCATTTTTGAGCGAAGTATAAGTATACAGGTTAAATAGGCTAATTACATCTGAGAAACCGGAAAAGGAATTGCTAATCAACACCGTGACATAACATTCAGATTAATGCTACCAACCTGCCAATAGAATTATCTACTGGCAATTGATAGCTCGTGTCGACAAGTTCCATTTATCATTTTCGACTGCGGTCTAACCAAATATGCCAAGTTTTAAGAATTTTCTTGAAGAGTCACGAAAGCTACTATGTCTATCAGCCAGCTACCCATAGAGACGCGCGTACTTCAATCGTTAAAAAAAAAAAAACTCAGAAAACGCATTTTTCCAGATGCTACATTTTTTACGGCACCTAATGATAATTGCTTTTATTGCATACAAAGAATATTCAAAAAGCGGACCTACTAAACATTGTTTTTAGCATAACTTTTAAAATGCCAAAATGAATCCCGTAAAACTTTACCTACAGTCATTTTTTCTACAATCTTCTTGGGAATTGTAACTAGATGACATCATCGGGTCCAATCTAATACCTCTTTTCAATCTAAGTGGATTTAATACAAATTACATTTGCGGCCATAATTTAAAATTAGCATGAACCAAAATTTGGCCAACATAGTATTTCATATCACTTCACACAACTGATAACAACAGGATTGTTAGCTCCAGTTCTGCCATCCAAATTTCTTTAAAACCAAACATTATACGTCATTTTTACTGCTTCACCCCACGGTATGAAGGCAGACAACATTTGATATAACAGAAACTTTCCGTGTCGGCTGAGCGATGTCCGTCTACGTGGGTGGGTGGTAGGTAGGCTAGTATACTCGGTAACTGTTGCAAATCTCTGTGAAACTTCTACATATAAATTTGGTTCAGCCTAATATTTCGCCAAATAACAGCCGGTGATTATAAATGGAGCAAATCGACCCACCTCTTCTTGTGCTTTTCATGCAAAGTGACCTGTTTAACTCTGTTGTACTAAACCAATTCTTTAGCGCAAGTTGAGTGCTTAGTAAGTTCTCAGAATGAAAACGGAGTAGTCTACCTCACCCATTCTGATACCCCCATACGAAATTAATCAATTCTATGTAAGTTCGAATTAGTCAGCTATAGTGGCCTAGATATTTGTCCATTACATTGTTTTCAAATTGTTGCAATATCGGAAAAAATCGATCTGGTACTTGCCATACACATGACCCATTTGACCCATACACCCACATCTTTCGATTGATTTTGCGCTGTAATCCCAAATTCGTTGCCTGAAGTGACTTAAAATCTCCTCTATTATATTGTGTTGGTAAAATAAAAAATTCGATGGAGTAACCATGCCCTCTCCGGTACCTCGCATACAAATTACGTGACTTAACTTACGAGGGGTGTTCAAAAAATAAGGTGGTACACTCGTCTCGAAGATATGTTGACTGTTTTATCCATATAGCATGTTTAGTTTGTTTGTGAGAGGCATAAATAAGACAAAATGTTTCGCGTGTTCGGCGATTTTCTTCTATCGAAAAAATGGATCACAAAAGTTGCATCAAATTTTGTGTGAAAAATGGAATTAAGTGCTCAAAAACACTTGAAATGTTGACACTGGTATCGATGAGAGAACTCTGAGTCAAAAAATGTTTACAAGTACAAAAAAGCATGCCAAGTTCGATCAAATGTCAAGGTTTTGCTCACAGTTTTCTTCGATTACCATGTCGTAGTGCATCAGGAGTTCTTACCGCAAGGTCATACGGTAAATAAGAAGTATTACCTTGAAGTTATGCGCCGTTTGCGTGAAGCAATACGAAAAAAAAGCGCGGAATTGTGGAAAAAAATTATGGCTTTGCACCATGATAATGCTCACTCATCTTTGCTTGTGAGAGATTATTTGGCCAAAAACAACATCGTTGTCATCCCTCAGCCACCATATTTACCAGATTTGGCTTCTTGCGACTTCTTCCTGTTCCCAAGATTGAAGAGACCCATGAAAGGACGGCGTTTTGCGATGACTGAGGAGATAAAAACCGAATCACCGAACACGCAAAACACTTGTCTTATTTATACATCTTTCAAGCAAATTAAACATGCTATATGGATAAAACCGTCAACATATCTTCGAGACAAGTATACTAAAAAAAAAAAAAAAATAATAATAATAATCGAAAGTCGAATGTACGTAGCCTGCGAAATTTGAAAATTCGCCTTATTTTTTTTAACGTACCACGTAGCAGTAAAGGATTCTTTTACATTTCCCAAATGCAGAAGTTCAGAAAGTTATGATTTTGCTTCTTTTATTTATTATTATTATTAATTTATTATTATTATTTATTTTAATTTATAGTATTTTTTACAGAAACAAAGACGTTGGGATCAGGCTCATGCAAGTCAGTTTACCTGATTGAAATTTCTTTACTAGTCTTTTATTCAGTTCCATAAAATTCCAGCAAATTTGCTATTTGTTAAGAGTTTATTAAAATATAGTTTGGAATTGAAAATTGCCAATATATAACTGTGGGCATGGTTATTGCATGGAATATATGCTGTTTAATTTTTCAATAAGCAAAGTTCACTTTAAGTTCACGATGATAATCAAAAAATCTATAATGTCAGAAGGTGCTGAAGATGTTTTTTTGTTGAATTCTATTTAAAATAATGAATAATTCCTATTAAAAAAATTATGTTAAAACTGAATATGAGATAAAATAGTACTACACTACAAATAAATTCAAATTCAAAAACGAAGATTTATGAAAATTAGAAAACATTCGTTTAAAGTAATATAAACCCATATATATAAACCCACCATATAAATCCATCATTTTCCAAAATGTAGACTGGCATATTTCAACAAAATTATGATTTGATTCTATATTCTGAATTCTTAAAATCCATTCGTTTTGTTTACAGATTAAATTTCCCTGCGGAAAATTGCAGCACTGCGTACATAATTTCGGCATGTGATTTTTGCCAACCATTTCGTTGGAATTTGGAAAGATAACTTCAACTCTTTTAAACGATACGAGTTGAAGTATTAAACATAGAAGGAGAGACGTGTTAGAACCTGTAACAAACAAAAACACAAAAATTTGTGTTTGAACGGCTGTGGATACGAAGATCCGGCAAAATCTTCATCGACTTAAATAAAAATTTGTCATCAGTCAAATGTTATTAAGCCTGGGCTGGGATTAAGAGTACTTTAATTTGGATCAGCCGTTTGTCTCTTCAAGTGGCTGGAATTAGTCCCGTAAGAGAGGCCCACGCATGGACTAAACCTAACCAGAACAACAACTTTACCATGCAGTGCGCAGTGGCAGTTGGTAAATGCGGAAAATATCGTTCAGACTCATCCTTCTTTAAGAGTTCGTCCTATTTTCCAATGATTTGTAATTCACAGGCTAGAGCGATATTTATTTTCGTCCACTACATTAATTTGTAAATCTTGCCAAATTTTGAAATTTGTCGATCGGCTTACCATTCCCTTTTTAGTACCTCCTATATCTTACCCTACATATCATATCTTTTATTCAATTGCAGTAAATTCAGCACGATTTAGCACGCATCGTGTGTTTACTAAACTAAGTTCTATGAATGAAAATTTACTGGAAGGATGAACACCTTAGGGTACTTCCCATGTAAATATTGCCAACTTTTCAAAAAATGTGCGAAAGTTGGTAATATTTATAATGTTTACGGCTTCGACATGTAAACAATTTCTTCTTTTAATTCCGTGCAAAATTTGATCAGAACAAAACTATTCAAAACGCTTCTGGAAGCTTTCTGTTCTGGATCAATGTTGTTCTAAACTTTTTACTGCTCACCCGTTCATTATAAGTAGTAAATTATGGAAATTGATATATTGCGCCTTCCCATTTGTTTATCGTAATATTATAAATGGTGTATCATGGCTCGATATCATTCGCCGTTGGCGGTAACGTTTCTTCCACGGTCATTTTTGAAGAAAAATGGGCCGATGATGCCACCAGCTCATAAACCACACCAGACTGTCGTTTTTTCAGAATGCGTCGATAATTCATGTATGGCATGTGGCTGTTCGCCGCTCCAGATGCGACAGTTTTGCTCGTTTACGTATCTGTTCAGCAAGAAATGAGCCTCATCGCTGGACATAATTTTTCGATAAAACAGCGGATTTTCATTGAGCTTTCGTAAGGCCCATTCACCAAAAATTGGACGTTGTGGTAGGTCATTCGGCTTCAATTCTTGCGCGAGTTTAATTTTATAGACTTTTAAACCCAAATCGACGTGTAAAATTTTCCTTGTAGTTGAGTAACACATGCCCTATCGCTGAGAACGGCGACGAATTCACATTTCACGATCGTCATTAACACTGGTCGCTACGGCTGCAATATTTTCTTCGTTACGCACTCTACGCATGCGAGTCGATGGTTTTATATCCAACAAAGTAAATTTGGTGCGAAATTCGAAGATAACAGCGCAAATTGATGATTCAGCAGGTCGATTAAGAATTTCAACGATTTGCAATCGTTGTTCGTTTGTTAGTCTCTCTATGATGAAATGGCAGAGTATACTGCACACTCTTCACTTTGACAGATGACGTTTGGATGCCATTACCAACCAGTGCTGTCAACCTGAAAAACTTAAATCTTAAAAAATCACCCTGTGTTGTATTCTTATGTATTATATGACCCTTCTCCACTTTAATTCTTGCACATAAACTTTACACAATGTATTTTTGTTCAAATGCAACTCTATGTTAGCGATCAAATGAACAAACCCGGCTGATCTTCAAAATATAAACGCGAATTTGAATAAAATGCTTTTGCGTCTCTTATTTGGAACTGATATACACCACCATCATACACCATAACCATTACGAAGAACTATATAACCCAACATCGTTTTTTGAAAACGTTCTTACGTTTCATAAGAATAATTTTCTCTGCGCTTTCGTTGATAAACAGTTTGAACATGAAAGTTTTAACGAGCGTTATAGAAAAATGCACCAGGAAAAACTTTTAGGTTGCTACTTTACTGATTACGTTTACTTTTACTTTTACTGATTAGGGGTTACAGGAGCAAAGCTGAATTTCGATAAATTTACCAATTTGTACGAGTGGTTCCTGACTACAAACCTATCAAAATACAAGGCTGTGTTAAATTTTAATAGGTTTTATAAAATTATCGCATCTACCATTCAATGCTACTAATCAGGCATCCGGAATTCGCTCAATAGACTTAAAAAGTCAATTGTTTAAAATACGCTTGGTATTTAAACGCTTGTTCCTGGTTATTGTATGTTAGCAGTCTCGAATGATATACTCGTATACTTTTACTCCTTTGAGTGAATATTCAAAAATTGACCGGTAAACCATATTTTTATTAATTCTTCCAAACTCATATATAATTTTAGGTTCATTTCTATCATTTAGTTGCACTGAATTTAGCCAAATTTGGTAAACGTTAATCATTCGGCTTTTTCAGCATATTGTAAGCGTCAACATAAAGCAAACGACGTTTCAGTATTGAACAAACGTTAGCGTTTGCGTTAAGGGGGAAGGGTTTGGAGAGAGTTTCATGATTACGGAAAGGTTGGTGAACAGAGAAAGTTCTGTTTTCATTATAATATTTAATTTTAATATAGAATTCGAGATGAGGGAAGAAAATTACTACTCCCTATGGTATGATGCAAAGAAGTGCCATTTTTGGCTTGTTAACTTAACTTGTCACTTTACAATTTATCTTTTTACAATTCATTATATTAATTAATCTATTGTGAATTAATCTATAACAAGTACATTTTATAATATAGACAAAATAAAAGTAATTAACGATTACATAATTGATGTACATTAATTTGCAGTTCAAATTTAAAAGTACAAATTGAGTATTAATTTCTTCTGAAAGTATTACAATTAAGCATAAACGGTGTGAGTTTATACAAATATATTCAGATAATATATCTATTTGTGGGTATACATACATATTATATAGATATACATGAGCATATATCTACACATATCTACATTTACATATATATGTAGATAAGTTAATTGGCAATTAAATTAGAATTGATTTTATTAAGACAATAGACAGAAATCAAATCACTTTAAGAAATAATTCGTATTTTATTAAAATGCATCATTTTGTTGGCATCAAAGTAAAGTGAACAGGGAGGGGCATCGTTCTTGTGCAAAAAGTCATCGAACTGTAAAAGTCAAGGCAAATTTTAAATGTGTTTTTACGCGGACACTCTGACTTACCGGTGAGATTTGCCGGAGCCGGTGTTGGAGTTGCCGGTGTAGTCGTCGCTGCCAGAAATGCTGTTGCCGAAGATGCTCACGCAGGTGCGGTTGTTGCCGGAGTTGCTGTTGCCGGAGATGCTGAAGCCGGAGATACAGTTGCCGGAGCTGCGGCTGCCGGAGATGCTGATGACGGGGCTGTTGCGGGAGCTTTTGTTGGCGCTGAGGATGCCCGAGTTGATGGGTGAGGCTCTTTATTTTAAGCCTCCACCAAAGCCAAACCGCAAAAAAAAAAGAAACCACTGTATTGGTTTTAAAGATTTTATGGCGGGCGATGTGTGCCTGCTGATTATGCAAATTTTTGTCTCTACCCCAAAATGCCAGAAATAACGCGAAGAAGCATATAGCTAATTCGCCTCAAGTTGACGGCATTGCCAGCCTATAAATTCGGGCAACTATAATAAGATTTTTAATTCCATATTGTAAATCAAGGTATTGGTAAATAATCATGGGTTTTCACCTTCTGGTGTAGACAAAACGGACCACGAGATCTACATACAAAAGACAAACACTTTCGTGATATATGCAAAATTATTAGAAGGAATCATTGTGTAATAAAAACCAGCACAGGAGTTCCAGTCACGTTAGCTGACTTACATGCAACTTCACCCAATGTTCTTTTATGTTGCTGCCAAAAGTACTCGGAATTAATAATAAAAAACAAAATTGTACTTTCTGATGTGTTCTCGTTGGAAAATGTAACAGAAATACATCGACCTTACCTAAGCCGTGTATATACGGTCCAAAACAAGACAAAGTGCCTCTTTCAATACGGAAATAGTTCACAATATTGGAGCTGAGAACGCGATAATTGCTATTGTAGTAGCACATTCACTGTTAACTCTGTCATTTGCTGTCAAAAATAGGTGAAAGTGAGGGCTATTCCAAAACTAGCCGACCTAACAAAGAAGACATAAAAAGTTGTCAAAAATGTTCTTCATGTTTAACGTAATCTCCTTTTAGCTTGATGCACTTCTTCCTCCTTCATTAGCTTCTATATTCTTTTTATGGTAAGAACAGTCAAACTCCTTAAAATAGCCATCAACCGCAGGTTCCACCCCTTCAACGTTGGCAAATCTTATAAGATCCAGCTGTTTTTTTCAATTTTAGAAATAGAAAATAGTCCAAAGGAGCTAAATCATAAGACGCGTTATGAAGCAATTCGAACTTTAATTCATTAATTTTGGGCACCGCAATTTTGGATGTGTAAACTGGAGCATTGTCTTGATGAAACGACACTTTCTTTTTCGCCAAATACTGCCATTTCCCATATTTTCATTACCCAAACGCTGCAATAAATTAGCATAATATTCGCCGCTGATGTTTTTTCCTTTCCGAAGATAACCAATAAAAATAATCCCAAAAACAGACGCCCTGACTTTGGCTGCAGATTGAACCGTTTTCACCTTCTTTGGAGGACGGTTTATTCTCCCATTCTGGACCACTGCCTTAACCGTTCCTTTGTCTAAGCCGTGAAGTGGTGGGTTTGAAATGCCATTTTCATTCCAGTTACCTCACGTATCTTCAACCGACGATTATCCAATGGCATTTTATGGATTTTCTTAACCGTGTCTGGCGTGGACACTTCAATTGATCGACCACTACGGTGTTCGCCTTGGCAACTCGTACGGCCCCGTTTAAATTCTGCTAACTAATATTTTAGAGTCGTAAATAAAGGGTCAGCCTCCGCCAGAGTTGAATCTAACTCGGTTTTAATATTGTCTGGACGTAGACCTTTCAAATTGAAATATTGAGTTACTTTAGTGTGAACAAGTTTTTTCATATTTACAAATTCACTAAGATCATTTACTTTTGATGGCCCAAATAAAAATAATAAAAAATGTGGCGCCTTGAACCTTAAAGCATATGTTTTATAAGGTTGTCACTTTTCACCAAAATAATTTTTTTCAAACTGCTGGCACCATCAGGCAAGATCGGCCAGCTTTGGGACCGCCCTCGTACTTTATTTTTTTATATTTGTCCAGTTTTATAATATTACGCATCATAATTTATGAATTTAAATAACTTCAGACTACGAACTACGGATTGCGATTTGCATGGGAAGCTTCAGAACGTACATGGCAGCGTTGCCCATTTTCGTTCTCTGGTCGATCGTTCATTGGTCGAATTGGATACAATTGATTGGAAAATATGCAGATAGTAATATATCAAAATGCAGGAAATATGCAGATAGTAGTATATAAAATATAATTTGTGTGGGAGTTGCCAGATGGGGTGGGTTTAATAGGTCACATTATTTTTTTTAATTTCTCATGGGATTGCGATACAACACAAAGGACAAAAATGTGGGTTGCTGCATATTACGGATGAGAGGTTGCGGCACGGAAACTGAATTTCGGATAACCGGCAATTTGCACAGGCGGTACCAAATGGGGCGTGGTTACTTGATCGACTTTTATTTGATATAGTAGAGAAATGTGAAACAATATAGATTGCTATAGCCGATTAATTAGAAATTACAGATTATTGATTGCATTTCGAAAAATGTGTCAATTTATATGGAAGGCACCAAAATGGGTGTGTCGATGGGCTCCAGTTTCATTCTGAAATCTTATTTTTCCCAACGATGAATGTGTGCAAAATGCACTAAATTTAGTGCAGCTAAATAATATATATGTACCTACGAATATATGTTTAAGTCCCGTCGTTTGGGTGGAAGGTACCGGAAGGGGTGACGTTAATCGGTCATTTGCTTAGCTGCATATGCTTTAAACGTTTCCTTCTGGGTGTTTCATTTTTGCCATGTTGGATGATATAAATCGTTATTCCTCCGGTTGAAGGTATAAAGAGCCATTAACAAGCATGCCGAGTACAATACAGTGAAGAATTTGCCAAGAGCAAAACAGCGAAATCGTCTGACAGACACAGAAAGGCGATAATTCGAGAAGTAAAATCAAATCCAACCTCTAATGCAGTAAAATCAAATCCAACCTCTAATGAAGTAAAAATTGCTGAAAACATCACAGAAACTTCTGACAATGCAGCACCTTTAAAAGATTATTATTGGAGTTCGGTAACCTGTTATTTATCGGATCAACAGTGATAACGAAAAGTTATCTCAACAATTTGCAATACAATATAACCCTTAGTGTTTATTACAGAAATTGATGTTTCCTAATCGTTCCTTAGAATTGTGAGGGATTGTTTGCTCTATAGTGCTCTCAAAACTCTTGATCTTTCACCGCAGTTTCCACTCCTTCACCCAATGAAGCATCTGCGTTATAAAGAGATTAGAGAAATAATCTACAAAAGTTACTTTTTATTAAGATTTACTTTTTATTTAAAAACTTGCTTACTTTACTTTTCAATATGTTGATTATTTTGTAATGTGCGAACTCAACTCGAATTTTGCTAACCGAGAATTTTGCAGTATTACTTTTTATTTAGCACTTTTATTCTATACTTATACTTTTTTTCATCTAAATATAATGAAAGTTTATTTACAATAATATGAATTATTTACTTTATTTTGACTGTCATAGTAAATAAGTCAGTTGGTATGTGAAAGACAGTTCAACTTGCTCAAATTTCTGCAGCGCTGACATCAAATTTGTTGTCCCCACCCCCATCAGTATTAGAGGCCATTGCAGGCAATGATGACACCGGCCAAGCTGTAAACAGAAGCAGCTGGTCTATTGTTGTGTTTAAAGCTTCAGAGACATCCCTTAGAATCGTACCTTTTACGGCAACCAACCAACACTTTGCGCTTTCTGCGTTATCTCGATGAACTAAAATATTTTACTTTCTGTTTAGTCGATTTTCTTTCATCTTCTCTGCTTTTTGTTATTGCAAATGACAGCCAGTCAACTGCTGCATTAATTCACTGAGTTCTTTATTTAGCAAAGAATTTATTGTCCGCTTAAGCTTCCTCACTTCATTAGACAAAGGAGATATGTTGAAAATGAAATTAGACGTAAAACTTAAGCAAGTTGTGCAAATAGAAATAATATTGTTATTGTCCAAAACGTCACAACATTTGCCACCAATTTTGGAGCAAATTATATGATATTTTGCTCTAGGTAAAAGTCAGACAATACGATTATATTTCAATTGTAACCATTTCCTCAATTGTAGGAGGAAGATTGTATAGATTGTACGTGTCTGATTAATTTGGATTCAAGATGATGGCAGATACTAGTACATGCTTCTACAAAATGTCCTTACAGAGTAGGTGACGTTGATTATTTGATTAAAATGCGCCAGTTCGACCATTATATATTTGATGTCTTTCTCTCTCTCTCGATGATAATAAGGTAAAAAATCCTTGGAACAGCATTTAGTTATCTTCACACTAACATTTTTTGATGGACTTTTATTGAATGTACTTGTTTTGCCAAATTTGCGAACAATATTTTTCAATGTTAGAGCGTGCACATTGGTGTAAATATGCCACAAAGTGGCATTTTCAAATCACAAAGCGATATCTTCTACAACACGTCAAGCACCGAGTTATCCATATTTCGGCTTCAAAAGCAAATTAAATATAATAAAACACACAAAAAGCTATGATTTCGATGAAACTCTTATGTCATTATAATGCTTGGATCTTGCCATTATGTACGAAATACCGCCTCTGAATTAGTGGAAGCAGTGGATGCTTTCGAGGTGGTTTTCGGCGACTTTTTGACACATTTTGGGCGGTATCTCGACGATAATTTGACGAATATTGGTTTTTAAATGCTCCAACGTTTGAGATTATACGTGTAAGCACAGTCTTTAACGTGGCACTACAAAAAAACCCAAAAAACACACCCCGTCGACAAATACCATCGTCTCGTGAAATGCAATAAAGTCAAAATCGATTTTAGTGTGTGGTTCGTTGCACCGTCTTGTTGAAACCACATATCGTCCAGTTCATAATCTTTAATTACAAGCCAAACAAAAGTTGGTTATCATATGACCATAGAGCTCTGAACTGAAATTCGGATTATTCACCACCCATTGGCAGAAGCGATATTTTCGGCAGTGTGTGCATTACGACGATGCACAGGCCTGACCACATCTGTAACGCTTCCTTCCTGTAACGCTGTAACGCTTTCCAGTCTCTTCAAATTTCTGCATAATCTTGCCAATTCCTTGCACAGTAAATCGATTATGATGACCGCAATCACCCCGTAATGCACAAAATGCTCACGTTTTAATCACCACTTTTGAAGTAAGTTTTAACTATTTTTGCGCGTCTTTCGGTTGTTAAACGATATATATTCGTAAATGACAAACCTTTCACTAAACAAATAATACTTCAGATGACAGGTATTTAACAGCTGACCAAATGGATATGGACCTTATATATTAAGAATGGGGCGTAGTAAGTTGATTTTACTGGGATGCAACTGTATCACAAATAACAATTGCGCAGTAGATTTTTGGCTTATTTATTACAAGACAGGACAATGTCAGAAGCTTCTCTAATTTGGGCTGGTATAAATGGACTAATATTCAATGTGTATCTTGTAGAATTATAAGTTAACATATCAGCAAAATACCACATTTGGTGGTACAATCTTTAAATATATTTTTTTTTTGTTTTTGCAAATATCAATTGACAATATCGACCGTCTGCTTTTTTCATTTTTTCCGAGTTTAAGTGTGTTGGTTATAGTTTCTAATTAGTTATACAGTTTTTTTCATTGGATTGATTTCTAATGATTGGGAAAACTTCAAAAAAATCGTTCGTGCACCCTCTTATGGTACCACGCCAAGAAGTACACTTTTTCCTTTTCGTTGTTCTGAAGGTTCATACATCAAGGTTGTCATACATCAAGCGTTTCATAGTCTAAGTTCTGAAAATAAGAATGTGCATCCTTGCATTTACCTTTCTGGTACCTCCCAAAATTGGTCAATTTAGAGCAATTTCATTTTCGACTGCTATCTTTAATTCAAAGCCTGAAGTTACTTAAATTCTCCCCAGTTACGAGGGTTGTTCCAAAACTAGCCGACCTAACAAAGAAGACACAAAACATTTGGAAAAGTTTTCTTTATTTTTCACATAATATGCTTTCAGGTCGATACACTTTTCCCAGCGATATTTAATAATTTCTCACGTTCAAATCTTCGGTCAATATACGATGTACAGCACTTTTTGATATGCCTATCATTCCAGCTGGATCACGCACTTTCAGCCGATTACGATTTTGTCGATTTTCTTAACCGTGTCTGGCATGGACACCTCCATTGATCGACCACTACAGTGTTCGTCTTGGCAGCTCGTACGGCCTCGTTTAAACTCTGCTACCCAATAATTTCCAATCGTAAATGAAGGAGCAGACTCCCCCAGAGTATAGTCTAGCTGGGCTTCAATATTATGTGGACTGAGACCTTTCGAATGGAATATTGAATTACATAACAGTGATCAATTTTTTCCATGTTTACAAATTCGCTGAGGTCGTTTACTTTTGATGGCTCAAACTAAAATACTAAACAACCTGGCGCCTTGAAACTTAAAACTTTTGTTTTGTAAGGTTGTCTATTTTCGGCCAAATATTTTTTTTAAATTACTGGCATCACCTATACGTCAGGTCGGTTAATTTTGTGACCGCCCCCGTATATTGCGTTATAATTCTGAATAAAATGTGAAAAATCGACGGAGTGACGACGCACTTTAACATATTTGATATATATATTTTCCTGGATTCTATTCAACATAATTGAGCTCGCATCATTTAGTAACACGAACGGAGAGGAATTGCACTGCCCCGCCGCTTAGAATACCATACATAAAAATTGGCTAATTTAGCAAAAATTGATTGTCCGTCCACATTTCCCAAACGGAGTCACAGTTTTGTTTCATTTATTGTGCTTTAATTCAAAGAATTTTTGTTTTGGCATTACATGATGAAGGTATATGAAATTTCTGCACCGGTTCTTAACAGACTAATTTCCCTATGCTTATGAATGAATAAACGGTGTATTAAATCCAATTGGACGCTTACTCTTGGGAAGAAAGTTTTATAGTGCCGGTGTTTTTTTAGAGAGCGTTCGGATTTTATGACTGAGGAATGTTTGGTTTTGTTGAAAAGAAACAAACCTATGTAATTCACACTGACTACAGCAAGGCTTTTTCATAAAATTAAATATAAATTATTCCAAGTGCATTTCTTGGTAGCTTTCATCTAGAATATAACGAGTAGAGTTTGGTAGTGTGAAGCCTAAGGTAGTACATGTTTATTCTGGTGTTACCCAGAGCAGTCATCTGGGTCTTTGCTATATCGGATATTTTTCGATGAACATCCCCCTTTGTTATTCAAGATAGTGGCATTCCCTTGTATGCTGATGGTGTTCAATTATTTGATAGTTTCAGCAATAAAAAACGTGTTACTTGACTTTTGCAAAACTAAATTATAGAACTGTGGTTTAAAAGTGCCACCTTAAGACTTTTCGGGTTAGTTTTAATTGTTTTATTCGGGAACCTGTATTAGACCCGATTACAATTTTCTGCAATCGAAGAGAAATTGTGGATAAAAATATGAACTTTATTGATTACATGAGCTCGGTTGTTAATAAGTCTATACCTATCAATTATGTGGAATCCCATTGCCGGGAGCACATACATTCTATTGAATCTATACAGAATCAATTTTTGTTAATTTATTTTTTGCTGTTAAGCCTGGAATAATGCCAATAACTTTTCTCTGTATAAGAATATATTGAAACTCATTATGCTTCTTGCTCATGAAAGTGTGAAACACCTCTCCTTTTGCATTTGTTTCACAACAAACAAGTTTCGTAATTTTATTGAACTACAATTGTAAAGTTAAAATGATAAAGCTTTGCATAGTCAGGCACTAGAATTGAATATTGTTGTTGCTGCAACATTTTCATGCAATTTTTTTTTTATTTTTATGTTTTTGTGTATCACCTGATGATTATCTGCAGCTGGCTTTTAATTTTCCTCCTTTTTACCAAATATATCTCACACACAAATGTTTGTCAATGCCTGAAGGATAGAAAATAGTTTTAAAAATTGTTTGAAGTCCATTCACAAATGTATTGTACTTCATTGAAAACTGTTTTAAAATAAATACAATAAAGTCATTTTCGATGATAAATATTGGTCTTTATTAGTTTTTCATACAAATTAAGTGTTATTTTTGCTGTGAATGTACAAAAGCATTTTCACATTTCTTTTTCATATGTCATATCCTACAAGATCATGTGATATTTTGGTACTTTGACTTTGTGGGTTAGAAAACATGGTGAAATATGTGCCACAGGTGCTCGGAAATTTACTATGGATTGGTTAGTCAACGCGACTTTCTTGTATGTGATCCGGGGCGCAAACATTTAATACAGAATAACTTTGGTAATGCCGACGACACTTAGAAAATTAACAGGTAAAAAGGTGTCAATACAACATACTTTTCTCATATTCTATATATTGACTTAGCTTGTTTTTCAACTGAAATATGTTTATACCTTCATCCGAAGGAATAACGATGCATATCGCTTGATACGGCAACAATTTAACACCACAGGGAGCGTTTGAAGTCCATTGATCGATGTTTGTCTGGCTGAAAGACACGATAACCATCGTAAATTTTTGTGAATTTCCTTAATACTTAACACTGTCAAATATTTTTCCATAGTGGGCTACGTCGACTCACATCTTTCGGAGATTCCCTTTGTAACTTATAATTTGAAGAGCACTTTCACCTACTTTTTTGTACGTTGCATTACTAAAAATGTCGACCTTTCCGGCACCTGCAGGTTCATATCTTCTATTAAGATTCACGGATGTTAGCCAAATTTGGTACGTGATATCCAGTTACTAATTTAGGATCTGAAGATGAAAGCAGACCTTATTGCTTTTACTGATATCACTCATACAATTTGTTAGAATTACCAAACTTCAATTTTTCCCTTTAATTGCAAACCATGTTTTTATTCATATGTTTTATCCATACAGTGGATTGTAAAACTTGGGAAAAATTAACCAATTGGTAACACATCTTCTTCCGGTGCCTCCCATATAAATGACCGATTTAATTCATACATACTCGTATTTATCTTCATATCAGTCAAATTCCCATCATGCGCTCGATTAACTTAGCACTGCGAACAAAAAATTGACCTCATTGGGGTGTGATTTGTCAAAATTTGTCAATTTTTGGTTTTAATAATTCGTAAACTAAGAGCTAGACTTATTTTGCAGTAACTTCAATTTTTGTTAATTTTATTTTATTTTAATGTTTAATGCCAATTTTATTTTATTTTAAAACTTGAAACAATGAACTAGTCATTTAAGTAGCACATTTCTAGATTCACACACTGATTTAATTTGAATATAAAAATGTTGTGCATTTTTACGTCCCTTAGCGTACTACACATACAAATTGGTTGATTCAGCAAAAACCTATCATTCCTCTATAAGACTTCAGTAGTATAACATTTTGCTTCTTTTATTGTAAGATATCTCACTCAATACGCCACGTCCCTTTTAACATTTGCGCAACTGACGTTGGATGAAGGCATATGTAGCTCAGCTCACCTGACTGAAACTTCAGTACTGGTTTTAATATTTATCAGCGGCAGGTAGGTGTAGACGACTGATAAGAACTGAGATCAATCCATTCAGTATCTATAAATTGTAATCATATGTCACCTTGGGTAACGAGTAAATGCCAGAAAATTTGGGAAATTTCGAAAATATTGCTCTTTTTCAGAGGTTGTTTAAGTTGCTTAAGTAGTTCTCATCGAACCAATTTCATCGCAAATAACAATACTTACAGATACACGGCCTCGCAAATAAAATTAATACAGTCAAACTTGGATAAGTGGAAGGCAGGTAAGGGGAAAAATTTCAATAAGAGAAGTTTTTTTCATGATTTCTACCTCCAGGAGGTGAAACAAACTTAAAAAATACAAAAACCACAAATGCATTTGCATCCCATAATAAAGATATGGGAGAGCTTCCCACATTCTATGGCCTTACACACATTCTATTTTGAGATTAGCTCTACAGTGGAAAACATTCATTAGACTTGTAGAATGAATACTTGTAGTATTCGTCAGAGACGTCGAAGCGAGGTGACCGCTGCTCAAATACTAATAGGTGGTTGCATCGGGCTTGAACCCGCGATCATGCGAACGGTAGTCGTGTGTACTAACTAACCCCCGCAGGTAGACATTGTTTTCTCAAAATTTACTTCTATTTGTTTTTCATTACCTCATCAAAAGGATTTTTTCATTTGCCCTCACTTAGGAAAAAATACATACTTCGACTTTTGTGCTTTCTTAGTGCTTTAAGAATGTTTACGTCTCTCTCAAGTTTTTACTTTCATTGTCGAACAGGCGCAAATATTGGCCGGTGAAAAGTGAAGAACTGTTAATGTTGACTAATGGATTTACTGCTTTAATTTCTGACAATATAGTGTTATGCATTTAGTAGTTCTAAACCGCCAGTCTAGCAGGGCTATCATGTGTTAAATACTTGTCGTCTGAAGTGTTATTATATTTTGTATTTAGTGAAAGTTTTGCCATTTACGAATATGGAACGTTCAACAACCGAAGAACGCGTAATAGTTAAAACTTACTAAATAAGTGGTGATTCAAACGCGGGCTTTGAATCGAGCAAAATTTTCTTCAACGATGAAAGTCATTTCTCACTCAGTGGTTACGTCAACAAGCAAAATTGTCGCACGTGAGGTGTAGTGAACACACAAATTAATTCAACCGAAAAATCATTTAATGAAGATAATAGACATTTTTAAAAGATACCTTTCATCGCACAAATAACCCTTAGAATCAGAACAGCGTGAGCCTTCATTATACAAGCAAAACAGTCGGTTGGGGCGTTTAGGGTCCTATCCTATGGGCTAGCAGCTTTAACATTATAATAATAATATATAGACTCCCATCTATTAGACAAAATTAATCGAAAAATGAAACAAAATAGTCCATGGCCACCAAACCATGAAAAAACAATGCCGCTTTACAGGTTTAGCAATATTATTATTTTTTTTTTTATTTTACTATATAGAGATTGTCGCTTGTTAGGCTTAGAATTAGATTTTACCCTCCCTAACCAATTGTCCTAATTGCGAATGTTATGTTAACTAAAACCCTCAAGGAAACTAAGTTATTAAATATATGAAATGGTTTTTGCTAATACATTATGTATCTACAGCATTTTGTAAACCTCAGTGATTTTGCCATTAATCATTGTAGGCTACTTATAAGAAAAGGGAAAAAGGACATTGATTGTTATCAATGTTTCTAGCAGAATTGTTTTAATAAATGCAAAATTCAATTCGCATGGTTTTTATAATATCAGTGTTCTAGGAATTCATTTATGTAATTTATTGTAATTTATTTACTTATCATCACGTAAGATAATTACAAACAAACACATTTAATTGCCAAAAAGATAATGATCCCTGTTTCGGACACTGCTTTGATAAATAAGCTCGAATGTTTGTTTATATGTTCTAGTGGAGGCATCATTACATGAACAAATAGTGGGGAGAGTAATAATCGTTGATCAAATGCAAAAATAATATGGATGCTACGTGATTACGGTGCGTCGATTTAAAATTGTTTTGCAATTAATTGGAATGTACACGAATAAAATCGATATTCCCAAACTAGGCGGCAGATTTGACATTTAAGGAAATGAATTTTGCAGGCTTTATTAATATAATATAAGTAATATAATATATATATTAATATTGTTGGATTTAACAGATGCATGTTAAAATTGGCTGATGCAATAATGCATTATTGTCCATCATCTTGTACAAAAGCAACATGCCTATGTGATTCGGTAGGATGGAAAGGGACAACACTATTGTACAAATAGTATGGTGAATTATTCATTCTTCTCTAATAGAAGCGTGTATTACTTTCTTCTTATTCTTTTTGTTGATCTCAAGGGTATCAGACAAGCCGCAACAGAAGAATTAAAATAAAGAACTTCAACTGATGAGATTTAACATTAAGAGTGTTTTTAATTAAACTGGGGAACATATTTCAACAAATATCAAGGAATGTAAACATACCGACATCATGACAAACGTTATGAAAGCGTTCTAAATGTATTCTTGATATCGAGATTTGATGATTCGCTGTAGCAAATGTTTTTAGATATGAATTAAGAATTTAAATATACTTTTCCAGGATGGTACTTAGCTGTTTCTTGGACATCATAGTGTAATACCGATTACTGGATGGTATTTTGGAAATCAAAGGGCTGTGACCAACTCATTAACTATTGCCATTGTATTTGTTGCTTTAAAAATATTTTAATATATGAAAAAGATATCATCATGAGAAATAATGAGAGAGACTGTTGACACGATTATGAATAATTAGTTGGGTTTCTGTTTATGACAATTAAAAATATAAATTTATAAGTTTCAATGCATTTTTTTTTTGTTTTATTTTTTTTTGCAACAACTTTATTTAATTCACTTTATTAAAAACAGCAAGTTTGATGATTTGCATTTAAAGTTCATTAATAAAAATGTAATTCCTTAGGATAAATACAAAATTGACGTTTTGTATGAGTTATTTACAACATTTAGATTATTAGGTGTTGGTTGGTATGTCGTCTGCGTTCGTTGATGCTCGTAAATAGACCAACTAGAACAGATATTCCCTTCGTTCGTTTTGCTCCTTATTCTTAAACTCTTCTTGTGTCATTTATGAATTGAATGAGTGTAGGGTTGCATTTATTAGTAGTTTTGGCCACTTCTAGTAGATCGGCCATTTCTGCCCGTTCGTACACCGTTTGTTTCATTGTCACAATTCAGAGTTATTGGTAGTGTTTGTTTTTGTGGTAATAATCTAAGATTGAGTGATTTTAATTTGTTTTGCTTTCTCCGTTCTGACAGATTTTTGCTTATAGAGGTATTTGTGTGGAATTAACAGATCTGATCTTACTCTGCTTAATTAACGTCAAGAGTTGGGTAGTTATTATATTGAATGTGTTCCCTAGGAATCATTAAAACAAAACAAGCGAGAAACCTAATAAGGGATTGCCCGTGGATTCGAAGGAGTTTTGTCAATATTTCTCCTAAAGTTTATATTCATATAAATAATTATATCTCCAATGTACCTAATAGGCACGTTTAGAATTTGATACCGATTCCAAGCGAAGCTCTTGCCACATGAGGCCACAAGTTCCGGGAATGTGGTATAATATGGTGACGAAAGTCAAGTGTTTCATCTAAAGTAATAACTGGTCCAGTAAACAAACGTTTTACACTTTGGTCCACGTAAAACTGTCGTCTTGGAATTTAATCTCGGCCCCAAAAAATCGAATTCGCTTGAAAAATAATTTATTCATTTATACAGGGTGTCCATCGGGAAGGAATACTACTTTGTTTCGCCGCCATTTTGGTATACATTAGTCTTGACATAAGAGCTTCTTCCACAAGACCATTTACGCCGCCGTACATATGCCAACAGGATGTTACAGCTCGACCATGACAACACTGATTTTTATAAAAACATCATAATGAGTGACGGGGCATATTTTCTTTGGAATGAATATGTGAATAAACAGAATAGTCGGTTCTGGGCAATGGAAAACCCTCAAATTATTCATCAGTCACCTTTGCATCCATTAAAAGTGACAGTCTGGTGTGCAATTTGGTCAGGACGATTCATTGGATTTTATTCCTTTGAAAGTGAAAACGGCGTAACGGAAACGGTCAGAGGGGAGCGATATCGTGATATGATTGAAAACTTTTTAACGCCAAAACTGCATGACTTGGGCTTGATTAACATGTGGTATTAACAGGACGGTGCCACATCGCATACAGCCAGAATTACAATGGAGTTACTGCGACACCTCTTTCCACAACGAGTTATTTCAAGAAATGGTGATGTTGATTGGCCTCCACGGTCACCTGATTTGACAGCTGCGGAGTTCTTTTTGTGGGATATCCGAAAAGCAAGGTTTTTGCAAACAAATCAGAAACGCTTGAGCAAATCAAACAAAATATTCGTGATGAAATTAATGAAATACCGCGTGTAATGTGTGAGAATGTAATGCGAAGTGTGCTCAAAAGGGATGCATTTGTGAGGCTAACAGAGCCGGACATTTATCTGATATTGTATTCCATACATAATTGCCAACATTAAATAAAACATTTATCAATATAAGATCCATTCTCTTTCATTTAATCAAAAATTATAAACAAACAAAGTAGTATACCTTTCCGAAGGACACCCTGTATTAGCAGACTTGAAATTTTCATGTGGCTTCAAAAATAGTCCGCTTCCATTAAGGAATCAACATTTCATTATAATTCACAACAGAAACACTAAAATTTGCCTTTACCACCCAATTTGGAAATATGTTGCTACCGGCTTTTCTTGATAGTTGTAACTAAGTTTAAGGATTCAAAGACTTTACTCAGATATGCGATGATAGAAAAATACTTCAGCTTTTAATTTGATACTTCAGCTTTTAATTGGAAACAGAAATAGCATGAGGTTTGTTCATGACAAGAAAGTTGTCAGAAAACAATCAGCCTAATGCTTGATATATAAAATGTCATTAATATTGAACATAATAATTAAAAAATGCAATCGCATCTTAAAGTTTAGATAACAAATTTTATAATTTAACCGGAGATGAGTAATTTTTTCCTTTTTAAATTTTGAAATGAAATGAAATGTCTGCTAGGCTCGAAGAACTCAGAAGTGATTCCAGAAAAGCCATTGAATACGGAAGAAGTTACTGTTTGCTGCGCATTATGGTCTGGAGGTGTCATCAGGGCATATTTTTTCGAAAATGACGCTAGAGGAGCCTGAAAAGGATATACTGCTGCAACCAGTCCAAAGGCGGCAATTTATGTGACATGGTATTTCTTACATAATGGCAAGGTCCAAGTGTAATAATGGAATTGTAGTACCATGGAAATCATAGCTTTATGTGAGAGTTATTTAACTTTACTTTTGAAACCGCCAATGGTTTATTTTTATACTTTTTGCTGTAAGCATAAAGTTATTGTTTGAGAATTAAAATAATATTATGTGAAATATTTTTATTTAAAGAACTATAATAACTGGAATGAAAAGTTTGGTGCATTAGAGATTCTACTCATCTTTACAGACTACCTATTTAAATGAAACCTTTCTTTTATCTCAACTCTATTCAGTTACGAAATTCAATATTTCCAAATAATTAAAGAACGCTTTTATTATCATGGCTTAAATTGAAGGCGTTGGTAAGGTTTTGTTGATAACTTGCTGCTGATGATGATATACATATTTTATATTCATGTTCATATCAATATTAATATTAACATATTATTCCAATACGTATATAACATAACAGCGTAATGAAATGTTATTCAAAGAATTGAATTGTAAAAATTAGTGCTCATATCGTACAATATCCATTTGCATAATCCGATTGCCCATATGCGGCTTTTGGTTTACGACATAAAACAAAAACAAAACCTTGTTTTAAATGTAAATTGGGAGTTCAAGAATATAAATTGAAATTTCAATTTTAAATGCATTTTTGTTTGATGACTTTATGTATAATATTATATATTGTTGGCTATGCATATAAGGATATTCCGACAAAAACAGACCAGAGCAGTGTTGCCAAGACTTGATAATAAAAAAAAAAACTAAAATAAGCTAAGAAAAAAATCGATGTAGTATACGAATAAAATACATTTTTATTGAATATTATAAATTGAAATTTAACTGGTGAATTGTTTACTCGTATAAACAGTTGTTACTCTATTAACAAATGAATTCGGTTCATGCTTTTATGAGATTTATGAAAAAAGCTATGAGAGAGCTTTTGACATTTAGTGAGCTTACATGGATTCTATTTTTAAAGACACTCAACAGGATCTACAGTTTAACGATGATTCCGAAAAGTTTAAAAATCATTCACTAGGCTTTCCGATTACTCGACTACTTGAAGCGTTCGTCAGACTGCCGCTTAAACAATTACAGGTGGCTGTATCGGTGATTTAATCCGCAATCATGCGAACGACAGCAATTAATTATCAAATAATGTTCTAACATTTGCTAATCAATTTTGCTTTTAAATTTTGTAAAAGTAATATAAACTGTATTCTAGTTCATTTCATTGAAATTTTCAATTTAAAATACAAATCAATTATTTGAGTAGTTGTTGAAATTTTCTGAGTTCCTGGATTTTGGTTTGAGTTCTAATTTACAAAAAAAAAAAAAAACTGTATGAAACATTTTGTTTGTTTGTTTATCGAATCAAAGTATATGTTTTGTGGCGGTTACTCATTTAGTAAATGAATAAACAAATTATGGCTTCCACTATTATTGTCGCGCAAATTAAAAAACGCTGAAATTCAATAATTTCATCAATAAACAATGTCCTGGTTTTGGTGTTTAAGACGGCTTGCTAAAAACATTCCTCGCGTTAAAATAATACAGTACAGTTTTACGTCATCAGAACATCCGTGCAGACTTGCATTTATCTGTTTAGTGCTATTTTAATAAAATAAAGCTTTAATAAAATAAAGTCGTTCTTTTCATTCTTTACTGGAGTTAGGTACGCTAAAGTTTCATTATGCTTTTATAGAACCCATCCAGAAACAGAATCCATATACATTTCGTATGAATTGAAATCGCTTTGAAAAAAAATGTAATGTTTTCGAAAACATGATGTTTATAACACTGAAAAGTGAATAATCTTGTTTGAAAAAGTTCTTTTTGGAATTAGGAAAAAATATTAATTAAAGCGCCCCGGTGGTCAACAATGTCAAAATCAAAATCGAAAAATCGATTTTTTTGATATTTTGAATATTAGAAGAATATAATCCCAGATTCCCAGCATTTTAGATTCTACACCGTTTTAGCAGTTAGAGTCAGGTTCGTTACGCGGCGGCATCAATGATCGCGTTGTTCGTCGCGCGGTAGATGTTCCGGCCCTTCTCGGAAATGTGACTTTTTTTATATAAGATTATTTCTGGTAAATATCAATCCTATTTTCAATTATTGTATCATTGAATTCAGTGCGACATTCTTGACATTGCAACAGCTATTGAAGTGCAAAAATTGTGATGGTGTAGTGACAGTGACATATAAACTCTCAAAATTTTAAACTCATTGCATCTCAAAACTATTTTTTTCGGCCTGGTGTTATTAACAAAAAAAAAAGTATTCAACCGAATCGAATGAAATTTTAATATATTATTCACAACATCAATCTATTGCCCGTACTGGAATCATATTGTTATTTCAATTATTTCGTTTTTTTTTTTTTGATTAAAAAACTGAAAGAACTCCGATTTTTAGAGTGTCAAATTCAAAACCGCGCCAATTTGTCAATTTTTTTTCTAGTACGGGACATAGTCATACTGATCAATAACTTTTGTTTTTGTGTTTCAGATAAATAGAAGAACCAAAATGAACAACACCGTACAGGTCCAATTCTTCGGGACCTCCAGCGCCATTTTTAAAAGTATTAAAATTAAAAATGTTTTTTTTTTCATTTTTGTATGTAAAAAAGATTAAATAAAAAGCCTAACAAATTTAAATACCGTTTTTCGTTTTTTTTTTTTATTGTAAAAAAAATTGCTGAAAATATGCTAAATTTTCGAGCTCCATCCATCGGGACCCCTTAATACGATTTTAATCCGGTGAACTAGCTGTGGCGACTGAATTTTACTGTACTATTGTTCTATAATAATCAGTTCTGTTTTTCATTTAAATTCAATAATCATTTCAAAATTTTTCATTCTGACTGACACGTTGAAATAAAGAAGACCTGAAATGTATATCCGTTCGGAAATTTAAAATATGTGTATTATTAAAATACTACATAACTTGCATGTTGTTTCATCCAACGTGTTTTCCCAGCAAAAAAAAGAGCATCCAAATATGGTTAACAAATTCACAACTCGTGATCCGGAAGTAGTGAAAATGTAGATAATCATCGATGAATTTTACATGGGCTTGTCACAGGAGAACGTCGTAATTTTTTTACTTCATTTTAGTGCATTTTCTGTAGATCTCATAAACCAGTGAAAAACATATGATTTTAATGCAAATATATATAAAAGTGCCAAAAAAAACTGTCTTTGTATGTTATGCTTAGTTCCTTCTATGAAAAAGATGAAAGTCTTCATCACGAATATTTCAATATGGTACCAGAGGGTGTCATTAGAGTCTCAGAAAAACTAGTAAAAGTACAAATATAATTCCACGAAATTTTTGTTTTTAGTATATTATTTAGTGATATATTTATCAGCATTTATAGATAGATTCAATTCAGCATAACATTACTATTGTAAAGTAGGAAACGAATTTCAAAACAACTCAAAGTAACTGTAAATAATTGTATATTTTTAAAAAGAGCTTCCAGAGAAGTGGAAAATACGCTCATATAGCACTCGTAGAAGCTAGTACATATTTATAAATGAGGGATGGCAGAAGGAGTGTTGCGAATCGCTCATATTTATCAAAAACTACATATCTAGCTTATTTGTATACGTGGCAATACACTCTACTTTCTTTCAGAATAAAGTTTACTAAATGATTGATGACAGCTACGTTATAATGCATTTATAATGATCTAAGAAATGGGAATAGAGGAAAATTACCAAAGCGGTTGTGGCGATGCCATTTCATTCTCAGAAATCAATTCACCAATTGCATTACATGCGCCAAATCGTATCTTATATGACTGTTTGAGGAGGCGTGGTTACTCGACCGACTTTTCCCAGCTTATATATAGAACTATAAATCAACACAACATACAACAATTCGGCTGCTGACACCTACTAATTGGAAATTACAGAAAAAGGTTAGACCTTAGGAAAATCGACCAAGTGGAACAAGAAGGACCACTTTCATTCTAAGATTCCATTGCCACACCCCTTAGGCTACAGTATACACAACTGGCTAGTTTAAAAAAGAACAATGTCTTTTTGTAATTTCTAAGCGGAGCATTTCTGAAAGTTATAATTTTCCTCCTTCCACTACGCTACCCCTCTGGCAGTCCGCGCATTTTTAGACCAACTCAAAAGAACTTTGGGTGTACAAGGATTATATGTAAGACAATTGAACTGAAAAAAATGTATGTACTGGTTACCGTATGAAATGATATACTCGTATAAACGATATTAAATAGTAAATAGATCCACATTTTTTTAATCAGTTTTTTAAAATCTATTTGAAGGAAAAGTTTTAGGAATTTCATGTGGCTCCTGGCTGAAAAGCATTTTAAGAAATGAAATTTCAGCATTCCCCATTATCCTAGTTGTAGACATAGATCATTTAATGGAATTTAAGAGCAACGCAATGTTATATTTCAACAATGTTTTTACCATTTTATCGGCATATTAAAGCATGATAAGTAACGCTTTCAAATTGACGAAAAGTAATTGTGACTAAACTTTGGAGCCCTAGAAATACAATTTTGCTTCAATTTATAGCGAGAAATGATTATCAAAATCGTTTAGCAATTTTGAAATCCATTTTGATGAAAAAAGCACATATCCTCATTATGCGTCGGCATACAGTAACAGTAACTGGCAATAGGTGCCGTTATTTAAAAATTTTGAAGAGTTTTTTGCCCAGAGCTGCGCAGAAGGCTTATCCGTTTCAACAGAATTTGGTTCCAGCAAGATGGGAACTGTACACATAGAGAGATCCGTTATGGCGGAGCTCCAACGAAAATTCCCAAACAAATTTATATCCAGAAACTCCACCTTCCGCTTGGCCCCAGGTCACGTAACATGACCGCACCAGACTTTTATTTCGAGCAAGAGGTGTACAAAACCAAACCAGGAATTTGACTGAATTAGAGCAGGCCATTAAAATGATAATTGAGGCGATCCCGAATGAATAATTTTCTGATCAATTGTTGCGTTTGAGTGAACGAGCATAGGGATCATTTACAGTCTATTTTCTTCGAAACCAATTACTCATATAAAATAAAATTAAATTTTCCATACAATAAAAAAATAAATAAAATACATTTGTATAAACATGATGTTCATACTTACCTTCTTTACCAAAACTCATTAAAACTGAATTTAAAATGAATTTGCAAACGTTTCATGAACATACCTAATGTAAGATTAAATCAAATTGTACTTTATGATATCTTTTTTGCCCTTTCTGAGTAAAGATATTGTTCATAAGGAAAATGTCAGATAATATTTAACGAAAGCCAGAAATTACGTTTGTAACTACACGGTGGCGCAATAGAACGTGCATATTTAAAAAATAGATTAAAAAATAAATACAAAAGGTATGGTTAAAATAAATCTAAGGCATTGTGGAGTAATAAATGGAGTTTATTTTTTAAAAATAACATCATCTAAATGGTGACCCTCTCTACGACGGCACTTCTCTAACCGCAAACGAAAATTATTGAAAACTTTCTTCAGTAATACTGGTGTAATGGCTGCCATTTCACCACTTATATTCTCCTTGAGCTGAACGATGTTTCTTGGATTATTACTGTAGACTTTGTGTTTGAGGTATCCCCACAAAAAAAGTCAAGAGGCGTCAAGTCTGGACTACGTGGGGGCCATGGGGTATCACCTCTTTTCGAAATCAGTCTGCCAGGGAACATCTGCTTCACCACCGTCATGGAGTCATTTGATGTGTGACTGGTAGCTCCATCTTGCAGGAACCAACTTCTGGAATTCACTATTCTTGAACTTTCAATTTCTGGAGCCAAAAATCCGTCCAACATCTCAACATAGCGTTCCGTATTAACCGTGACGTTTTGGCCCCGCGCATTTTCGAAGACTATGCAATTTCTGGTGTTTGATTTTGGGATTTTCACTGCTCCAGTAACGACAATTTTGACGGTTTACGAATCCATTCATAAGGAAATGAGCCTCGTCAGAGAAAAGGATATTGTCAAAATTGGAAAATCGATTAAGCATTTCATTAGCAAATGCGAGCCTTGCTATGAAGTCAGACTCTTTCAATTCTTGTGTTAATTGCAGCTTATATGGATGCAGTTTAAGATTGGGCGACCATTTGCTTGTGGTTTAAATGTTGAACCGGTCTCTTCAAAACGCTTTACCCATATTTTAATTAAATTAGCACTCGGAGCTTCACTAATTCGCCGTAGTCCATATTCAGCAGAATATAGTCGCCTAGTAGCAATATATGAACGAGAGTTCTCGTAAAATGCGCGCACGCAAAATGCGCGACGCTTCCCGTCGAAGTGATTCATAGCGACTAAAACTCCATGAGCCCGCCAACCCAACGATGTAGGCGTCCCCCCGCCCGCGCCTTTTCTACCCCGCAAAAAAAAAGATGATGCAATATGCACGTTCTATTGCGCCACCCTGTACCATAAATTGTAAGACCAAAAAGTAGTTACTCTGCACACCTCAAGCGCAGGTCGACTTGGCTTCACAGCGGTACAGAAGATTACTACAATGCAGTCCACATCACATTAAATTGATTGTAGCAATACAACAATTGCCCATTTGCCCCAGTTGCATTCAATCAGCTGCTACTTCTTCACCCAATTTTATTCAACATTAGTTAAAAAAATCACTTGAAGTTTTTATTGTAGTGCAATTGGTGCGCCACCCTGTAGTTTCGTCAATTCTTTTGAATGGTTTTCCAAATTAATCGAATTTAAATGACAACCATGCTTGGTGACACATGAGCACTTCTTTGTTCATTACAGTCTGGAAGGTAACAGCGAGAATTGCCCCAATTACGGTTCGCATTCAGGAAAAAATTGGGTGGCTGAAATTCACGAGACCGTAAGGTTCAGAAGAATGTGAAGTTGGACATTTAAAAGCACAGGGTTTCACTTAAAGAAATGTTTCCAAACGAAAGACGTTCCCATCTTTTATCTCATTATTTCTTTACCTCTTTAGGTGCATTCGAGTCAATCGCTACGGCACATTTTCCTACGTATAGGAAAGAAGTGTCAAAGCTCAACATCGCGTCCCCTCGCAGGGACTAACTTTCAACCACGTTCACATTTCAGATAAAGCACATGCATGGGAGAGCTTTTTTTGTTGAAACCTTACCCATATAGCTTGGTTAATAAGCATATGTATGCTGTTTTTATTCTTATATCATTTGATACTGCAAAAATGTACCATCCAGAAGGAAGCTTCTAATCAAATATGCTTTGAACAAATACGATTCATGACCTTTTAAGTCGATTGGGCAATGCCTATATGTATGTATGGATAGCTGGCTGTTTCGGCTATAAATCTTTATGAAACTATGTAGAACGTGGTGTAGCCTAACATATTGCCAGATCATAGCCAGGGCGTTAAAAAGCTGTATCGGCCCGTCCTTCAGCATCTCAATATTGACCGATTTTCTGTATTTCAAACAATCGGAATTTTTGTAAATAGCTTTAATATATAATTCTCGGTAAATTCTGAAAAATTTGATCGGTTAACCATACCCCTTCAGGTACAAATAAAATGTTATATGTATTATGTTTATATCTTCTGTCTGGTTGCAGTTTGTTAAAAGTTTGCTAAGGTTACATCTAAGAATGAAAGCAGGAAGTACTGTCACAACCTTTCTGACCTATTTTCAAAATTAAAATTTTCCATGTAACTCTTAAAGGGAAGACTGAAATCTTCAATTTTTGACCGTTATTTGCCTCTATAATTCTTGGTAAAATTTGGAAAAGTCGACTATCTAACCATGCCGCTTCCGGTGCTTCCCATGCAAATGACCTATTTGACTCATGTATTCTTACGTTCGTATATTCTAAATAGTTACATTAAGTTTTGGTTGACTTTAAGGGTTTGCTAAGGTAGTGTATCAAAGTGAAAATGAACCGCATTACCATGCCCATACCGGTACATCAATTACAAATTGATCGATTGGTAATATTCTTGCTCCTTACTCGTACAAACAGTAATCTAAAATTTTGTTCATTTTATTGCTTTAAAATGTGGCAAAATTTGAGAAAATCGAAAAATCGCAATTTCTGGTACCTCCGAAAGAAATGACCGATTTGCCTTACAAATTCTTAACTTCGTATGTTTCAAGCGGTTGTTGTAGATTTAGTCAAATTTGGCACTCATCATACGTTTGCCGAACTTACTTCTGAGAATGAAAGTGAAGCGCTTTCATTCCGTTTAGTATCTCGCACAAAAATTAACTGATTTTCCAAAATTCAACCTTTCCTTTGATATTATGCAGTGCAAAGGTGTGCAGTGGTTTTTGCCCATTGTTTAATTTTTCCGCTGTAATATCTAATTTGTATTGTATTGTAATTCTTGGTACATTTAAATTATTCACGCTCTTTCTAGTAACTCTAAAACAATATACCAAACTTAACTCATTATTATATAGATTCATATCTTTTATACATACATCTATCGCACTGAATTCAGCACAATTTGGCCAGCATCAGTCATTAATAAACTTAATCCAGGCAACGAAAATGAAAACGATTTTGCCCATGTAGCAAAAACTATTGATCCCTCTATAATTCATGTGCCTTGAAAGTTGTAATTTTACTTTCTTCATTTCTCTTTAATTCAAAATATTTTTGTACAAGAATCCAGGGATTTAATACACTACTTCTTGCACTCTTCGGGCTTTTGCACTAAAAGAAATGACATTAGGTGAAGGTAAGTGCGTGTCAATTCACTTGATTGAATTTTCGATATTGGTTTTATTTGGCTTATATACTAACGTGGCTTCCCACTGAGTACACTATCAAATTGTTTATAATATACGAGTATAAGCAATATATTCATAATCTACACCAGCGCTTACTGCTACCCACCAGCGCTTAGAATATTTCCTTTGATTACGCCATGTTGCAGATGTTTGTAGGCATCATTGACATGATGGTTTCATCGACTTGGCTCGTGTTCTCTAAGGAAACGAAAATTTATCTTTACGTTTACAATCACAAACACACTTCATAAAGTTAGAGATACTTATTAAACTTCATCCGTGCATCTTAGTCTATGGTCACAAGTTTGTTCGCTTTTTATAATGTGACTCCTGATCTGTCCACATCACCAGTGAACGGTCAAGCTGATTAAATCGAACAGTTATGCTTATGAACAGGCAATATTGATATAACGATTTTTTTCTTTTTTACGGTTCCTTTCAAAATGGCTTTTTCCATGTCAACTCTAATGCAAGTTAATATTTATCATTTATTCTATGGGTAGACTCATAATCGATAAACTTCGTGTATTCATACACGATACAAAACAGTACAAAAAGACGATAAAAATAGAATCCCTATGACACAATTTAATAAGTTTTGAATAAAACTTACGTCGTCACAGTTTTGGTACAATGTACTCGTATGGCGTTTACATCATTTTACTTACAATTATTTATTAACGAAATAAAAGATATCTAACGATGCGCACAATTTACCTATAAATTAATATACTCGTATTAATAATTTAAGTTGTAGAAAGAGTAACTACTTTTACACTTCATTGCGTCATATTTAAATAAATATAGACAAATAATTGAAAGAATTTTTGTCTACCAATTTAATAACATCGATTTATCTGATAGTCTACTTTATTTTTGTTATGTTTTCCAAGCTCTGAGCTTTTACTATATCTCGTTGCAACAGAAAAACACAATGTGGCAACGCTGTGCATCAGAAAAAGTACTCGTACAGTGCTTATTTATATACGCATTTTATAACGTAAAAGCATGAAAACAAAACTATAAAATATTGACGTGGATTAAATAGATTTTGCTCAGCGATACATTGCTCAAAACTAAAAATCGAGTCCTAAAACAAAATAACTTGGTTCTGATGAAAGAGGGATTATCCCAAAAATGCATGAAGAAGAACAATCTTTGCGAAAATTTTTTTTTTTTTGAATTCTGGATTTATTACAATCTGTCCTTGGACATTCATTAATATTCACATTGGCCTACATACTACTTATATACTAAAATTTTATTTTTTATTCGGGAACACTTCCTTGAGTGTCCCTACTGCTTTATTCGTCCTGAGTAGCCAGGTCCTGTGTGGTACTCCTCCTTAGTCTGGTAAATAATGGTGTTTCGTTCATCAGATTGGACGCCAGCTGATTCGGATGTTGTTGAATACGATTCATGTATCTAGCGGAGTATTTTTGGACTTCTTCCTTAATGAAGGGTGTTTTTAATTCTCTATGCAACTGTTTGTTCGAGAAGTATCTGGGTGCACCAGTAATGGTTCGCAGTACTTTGGATTGAAAGCGTTGTAATATTTCAAGGTTGGAGTTTGCTGCAGTCCCCCATAACTGGATTCCATATGTCCGTACGGGCTTTAAGACGCATTTATAGATTTTTAATTTGTTGTCTAGGGATAATTTGGATTTGCCATTCAAAAGCCAATTTAAGGATCTTAGTTTGAGCCCCAAGGCCAATTTTTTTGTAAATATATGCTTTCTCCAAGTTAGTGTTCTGTCCAAATAAATGCCTAGATACTTTGCTTCATTTGTTTGAGGTATTTCAACATTATTAATAGACACGGGAGGGCAACATCCTCTCCGAAGTGTAAACGTTACCTGAACCGAATTCGTTTCGTTTGCCTTTATTCTCCATTTCCGCAGCCATTTTGTTATGGTATCGAGATGTTTTTGCAATTTTCTAGATGCTTGATCTGGGTTGACGTCAGTGGCAAGAACAGCTGTATCGTCTGCAAACGTGCCGATAAGAGTCCCTTCTTCTGTGGGTAGGTCCGAAGTGAAAATCAGATATAAGGTAGGACCAATAATGCTGCCCTGAGGTACTCCCGCATGCGATTTAAGCATGTCCGACATGTGTTCGCCGTATTTAACAAAAAAGGTCCGTTCAGATAGATAAGATTTCAGAAAAATGAAGAAATTCGTGGGTAACATTTTCCTCAATTTGAATAATAAACCTTCGTGCCATAAGCTATCAACGGCTTGTGAAATGTCCAGAAATGCCGCATTGCAATACTTATACTAAAATATCGAAAGAGATTCCAGTCAGTTCGTTTATTATGGAGTACACAACTTCTTGATGCAGGCAACATTTTTCTGCCCAAAGTTACCTTTACTGGGGTGTGGTCAGACCACAAGTCATAAATGGATTCACATTGCACTGTCTCTTGCTTAATACCTCTTGCCACACAAAAATCTAGTAAATCGGGGATTTTGCTGCAGTCTGTTGGCCAATAAGTCGGTTGTGCACTTGATACCATGTACAGGTTCATTGATTCAGCTGCATATTGAAGTTGACGACCTTTTGTTGTTGTTAGCCTAGAGCCCCAGATGGTGTTTTTGGCATTGTAGTCGCCACCTGCGACAAAGGTATTACCGAGTGTTTTGAAGAACTCCTTGTACATTTTACAACTTATTTTGTGTTTGGGGGGACTATATATTGCGGA
>JAHXMU010000203.1:1423949-1503448 GCA_019455685.1 Philornis downsi
ATTTTGACTACACCATCAACAAAAATTGGAGGAGGTTTGTGAACGACGTCCTTTTGTTTAAGCTGTTCATCGGCTCCAAGCCCAGAAAATCGATTTTGATTTTTTGGTCGATCACCCAACCAGTACTCATCCAAAGTAGCCTGTTTCCGATTTTTCGGGGATGAGTTTGGACTGCGAGGCCTTTTTGATGGAACTTCGATCCAGGAGTTTCCTGTCTCCTCGGATACAATGGGTTCGTTATGAGAAATTACAATCTCATAACGATTTCTAGCATTTCCTGGAGTAAGGGAATTTACATTTGGACTATTAAGTCCTGGTACTGGTGTCATTATAGTTTTAGTAGGTTTTGGAATTGTTAACGATTTTGGTGTGTTAACTGAGAGTTCCCCAACTGGGGGAGTAGACACGGTAACCCTGTCCATTGCGAAAAATTAGTAAAATAATTTTTTGGGTCTATTCCAATATGTCATTAAAAACTTCCAATTCACTGCAGTAAAATAAAATCCCAGAATAACGGATTCTAAAATCAGCGAAAATATAAGAGAGTCCTTCGGCAAAGACATTCATGCAAATACTGTGCAAAAAATATTAAAAATGCTAACTGTCATTAAAGAGTACCACGTAAGGAGCCGTACATAGCTGAAGTTAATCGCAAGAAACGAATGGATTTTGCTAAAGAGTACATAAAAGTGACTGCAAAATGGTCTTATTTTCCAACGAAAGCAAGTTTTGCTTTGACAAAAGAATGAAGTTGTTCTGTATAAAAAAGAACTTGCTCCGACGATGAAACGCGGCGGAGAGGGTTTTATGGAAAGGAGATGCATGCCAGATGAAGGAGCTGGAAAATTGGTCAAATACCCAGAACAAAGTTTGTATCAAAATGCAGAATAACTGAACCCGGGAGGAGACTTTTGGTAACAGCAGAATACTGATTCGAAGTGTGAAGTTGTGGTTACTGTATAACACTAAACGTTAGTAGAATTCCCCTCCTCAGTTAACTGACCTGAGGCTCATAGAACATTGGTGGGATTTACAGAAGCATAATATTCGCGAACATGCCACAATCACGAAAGAAGTGGAAAAAATATTTATTATGATAAATAATGAACTTGAATCTGCAAATGTAAAATGGTCGGTTTTGCAAAAATTACAAAGGGGCAATTGCTTTTGTAATTTCTAAGCGAAATACTTCAGTAAGTTATAACTTTACTTTCCTTACTATGGATTAATTCAGATAGTTTTTTGCAACAACGCAGAAGGATGTTGGGTGAAGGTATATATAGGGTCTGGCAAGGCTGTCAGCAGTTAACTATCTGTTATCTGAAGTGTTATAAATTTAGTGAAAAGCTTGCCATTTACGAACACGAATCGTTTAACAACTGAAGAACATAAAAATAGTACAAGCTTACTACAAAATTGCAGATGAAAACGTGGGCTACAAATCGAACAAATTCCATTTCAGCGATGAAGCTCATTTCTCACTCTACAAAATTGTAGCATATGGGGCTCGGAGAACCCAGAAGTATTTGTGGAAAAGCCAGAAGTAAGCCGGAATAAGCGACTGTTTGGTGCACATTATGGTCTGTAGGTGTCATTGAGCCGTATGTTTTTCGAAAACTACCTCAAAAGGATCCACTACTGCAATCAGTCTGGAGGCGGTCATTTAAATTACTTTGTATTTCGTACATAATGGCAAGGCCGAAGCATTATAATGAAATAAAAGTTTCATCGAAATCATACCTTTACATGTATTTTATTTAACTGTACTTGAAAGCAAAAAGTGGATAAGCGTACATGATGTAATTGTCCCCGTTACAATCACCTTTACTTGTAGGAAGCCTACCACTGCTCTACTTTTCCAAATCTGTAGTAAACTGACAGTATCATGTGACTTTTTCTTTCTCAGTAGCACTGAGAAAGAGTTTGCTATAACATGCAAAAGATTGTCATCATGATCCTTTTTTTTCGTATATTTTTGTACACTAAAGGAAAGACCGAAAATGAATGATTGTAGCTGCTTTCTTACGTCAGTGTTATCCAAAAGAGCAATTTCAACAAGATCTAGAAACCATTTTTTTTTGTTTTGAAGAAGTTAACTGGGTTTTAAACATTTCACAATTCTCTGAAAATCAAAGGTTTACTGATATCAAAATTATGTTTGGAAGGAAGGATGGGGAAAT
Organism: Philornis downsi; assembly: GCA_019455685.1. Taxonomy (NCBI): domain Eukaryota; kingdom Metazoa; phylum Arthropoda; class Insecta; order Diptera; family Muscidae; genus Philornis; species Philornis downsi. Next base: position 1,426,130 of record JAHXMU010000203.1, read on the forward strand.
CATTATGTGCCAATTTAGAAGAAATGACTGATCTCCGTTGGCCACGAAAATTATAACCTACTAATCATAATTACTATAAATTTCTTATAACTTGCCGTTTTCTACTAAAAAATCACTGATAAATCATTCGTTTTTTCAAACCAGCTAATCCAATTTAGTATAAATGAATGAGATATATGAATCCAGGAAGACGTGAGTTCAATTGGCTAATTTATAGGAGCGACCTGTCCCTTTTCTCAATTTTACGAACCAATACAATTTAATACAGCTGGAGAAAATTTACATTACCGCGGTATATGAATTATGGGAGGCTACGTGGCCGATTTTTTCAAAGTTTTATCAATGCGTTGGACAAAAATCTATGATACAGCACACAATTTATTAGAAGATACAAAGAAAATGTTGCATTTAGTAAAATCGGTCAATATGTATGAGAGGTACCAGAAAGGGTGTGGCAAGGCGCTCCATTTTCATCACCGGATTCTACTTTAGCAATTGCTTAATGTTTTCCAAATTTGAACTAATTTGGTCCAACAAGGAAAAATATTGTCTTGGAGGACCCAGATGATGTGGGGATGTGCAGTACCTTTCATTTTTAGAATTAAGTTTGTGAAAATCGTAATGTCTCCCAAACTTAACTGAATTACGTTTTACTGCTTGAAGGATATGAAGCTGTGAATATATGGGCCATTTGTATGGAAGATACTGGAAGTTGCGGGTTAATCGGTCGATGATATTTTACCGAAAATTATAACGCAATACTATGAACACAAATTCGTGTTACTGTCGAATTGGAACTTATTATTTCTGGCAAATTTTATGAAGTTGCAGAAAGATTTACGACAATTATCGTATCTACCGGCCAACCAGATAGATGGATATCGCACAATCGAATAAAAATGTCCTGAACATATTTGGCCAAAAGATAATTAGTATTTACTTTAAACGCTTCCTTCTGGCTGCTGCATTTTTCGATGTACAAATGATTTATAGCTTTATTCCTTCGGGTGGATTTATAATAATTATTAAAATAATTGTTCAATTAAAATTTCGTTGTTAGGGGAACAATTTTCCAGCAGGTGTGATGCTGCTAACAAATCAACAAATTTACTTTTAACACATTTTATTGTTTGTCAGCAACAACTTAATAAAGAGCCATAAATTACACGAAACTGGAAATTGTTATGAAATATTACATTGAAATACACCGCCAGCAGGAAGCTGCCAACTTGTTAGTACATCCGCACATTCCACCTGAGATGTCAGCAAAGTCGAACAAATAAACAAATAAAAAATGTGAACACATTGCTAATTGCTGGCAAGGTTTCACAAATAAGGCACCAATTATATCGGCATTAATAAGCGCTTAACATAAATTCACGGGAAATAAATGCTCAGAAGTATACAGCAGATATTTGAGGAGGAATATTGCATTGACTTTATTTGAAAAATGAGTTGGAAAATTGGTAAGCCCTATCTGTGAGGGTAGATATAGTCCTCAGAGCCCGTAATTTGCTACCTCACACCAACAATCCATAAGTAGTTTGCAGTAATTGTTGTAGATATATTTGGAATTCTGTCAATGCTAACACAAAGTGAAATCTTCTTAGTTTAATGATGGAACAAATAAATATTGTAAGCATGAAAAATCCAATCCAAATCCAAAACCAATTCCAAATCAAAGACTGACTCACAGTAAGGATAATCATATCGAAATCGGCAACCGGTTTTGTTTCATCCTCATTTAAAAACAGTTTTTACTAATTACTGATTTACCGGATTACCTGATAAATAAATGAAAATGTTATAAAAATGACTCGATGTTGAAAATATACATTGGCTGGTAAGAAAATGATTTCGTGGTTTTCACCTAGATAGGTCACATGTACATTTTGGGAAGCATCTCAACTGATTAAATTGTGTGTTATACCACTACCTAGCAGACATTTCAAGCTTCAACTTCTGATATATCACAACACTTTTAGTGATTACTTTGACATTAAATCGTGGTATGGACACGGATTCACAAAACATTCATTTTCGCCACATATTGCGGAATATTTTTGACGTATATGGCTGGGTGCCCCAACAAGTGATGAAAATGAAATAAAATCTTCATCGAATAGGAATGACACTTTTCTGTTCGAGAAATTCCAGGGAAAATAGATGTGTCGCGCATGACTACTGAATATCATCATTTGAAACGGCTTGGACTCAAGACAAAGCTCGATATTTGGGTCTGCATGGGCTAAGAGAAATGCACTTAACAAATGTAATAAGTACAGGATGTCCGTCGGGAAGGTATACTATTTTGTTTTGCCGCCATTTTGGTAAACATTAATCTTGACAGTTCATGTTTGACGGTCATGAAGTAGAGACGTGGCGAATTTATTATGGAAAAATATTCGATACACCAATGTGTTTTAATCGTTAAAACATTTTATGAAAATCAATCATTGATTACTGTGACTATGAGAAAGTTACGTGAAATTTTTGGAAGAAACAACGTGCCAACAAGACGCAGTATTTATCATGTAGTGAATGATTTTGAAGAAAGAGGGTCTGTAGCTGATAGGGCCAAGCATGGACCACAACATACTACAAGATCGGCTGAAAACACTACTGCTGCTCAAGAAAGTGTTCAAAAAAATCCATCAAACTCAATGCGACGCCGTGCTTACTAGCTTGGTCTTCAAAGAACAACTTTGGCCACAATTTTGCACAAGAATTTGCATTTGTTTCCATTTAAGACACAAGAGCTTCTTCCATAAGACCATTTAGCCGCCATACATATACCAATAGGATGTTACAGGTAGCCCATGACAACCCCGACTTTCATGAAAATATCATAATGAGTGACGGGGCACATTTTCATTTGAATGGATATGTGGATAAATAGATTAGTCGGTTCTGGGCAATGGAAACCCCTCAAATTATTCATCTTTATATCCATTAAAAGTGACAGTCTGGTGTGCATTTTGGTCAGGAGGAATCGTTGGATCTTACTTCTTTGAAACTGAAAACGGCGTAACGGTAACTGTCAGTGGGGTGCGATATCGTGATATGATTGAAAACTTTTTAACGCCACAACTGCATGCTTTGGGCTTGATTAACATGATCAATAAGACGGTGCCACATCGCATACAGCCAGGATTACAATGGAGACCTCTTTCCATAACAAGTTATTTCAAGAAATGGTGATGTTGATTGGCCTCCACGATCGCCTCACTTGACTGCATTTTGTATGGATATCTGAAAAGCAAGGTTTATGCAAACAAACCAGAAACGCTTGAGCAACTCAAACAAAATATTCGTGATGAAATTAATGAAATACTTCGTGAAATGTGTGAGAATGTAATGAAAAATGTGCTCAAAAGGGCTCGCATTTGTGGGGCTAACAGAGGCGGACATATATCTGATATTGTATTTCATACATAATTGCCGACATTAAATAAAATATTTATCAATAAAAAATCTACTTTTTTTCATGCGGTCAAAAATTATAAACAAACAAAGTAGTATACCTTGCCGACGGACACCCTGTACTTGCGATTTGTTGTTTCAAATCAATTAAATTGATCCCTTTTTTATTGTTTACAATAATGTCAACCGAAAAAATACTATGGATCTAATTGCATTTAAACAAGCACAGAAATTTCGGTTATGTGAACTGATTTACAGAACTTGGTTTACTTAAAAGCTGGTGCGAGCTGAATTACGTAGAACTTAATTGAAGATATGAATCTGGGAATATGTATATGATTATGGTTGAAATTATATCATTTGCGTGGTCTATCATTTGTATGGTTATCCGGTCCAGTTACTTGGTCGATTTTTCTCAAGTTTCCCCAAGCATTAAAAGTCAACTCAATAAACAAAAATTTAGGTTATTGCAGTCTATATTAATTATGAAATACAGAACAAAGATTGAATAGCGAAATATCGAATAATTTTTATTCGGGAATGGGCTTGTCATTCTTAGGCTTTACGTGATTAAAGTCTTAACGTACAGGGTGGCGCACCAATTGCATCAAATTTTGAAATTCAAATAACATTTCTTTTGTTCATCAATATATTTCATTTATTTTTTTTTTATTGCATTGAAACTTCGTTTATGTTTTATATAACTATTTGGTCATGAAGATGATAGACCGTAAATGACCTTCATGCTCATTCACACATATTTGGTCAAAAGGTACTTCGTACTTCAAACGCTTCCCTCTAGGTGTTACATTTTAGATCGTATCAAATAATATATATCTTGATTCCTTCAGATGAGGTTATTAAAGTATTAACATGTCAACTTGGCGAGATTTTAACGGAATAGTTTACGTTGGACTGTTTCTAAGAAACCAAACCATAAATCCTAAGGCCTGTTGTCAATAATTGAAGAAGCGCTAAATGAAAAATGAGTGGATAGATAAATCCGTATTTATTTCTTTAAACATTTGTATGAAGTTGTTTGTTATAACAAATTTGAAGAAAAATATACGTAAGTAGAATATATGTGTACATCTGTGCTTACAAGGGAAAACAGCTTAACTACCAATTTATACATAGTTTTGAGTTTTTGGTTTTCGAAAAATCGGTATTGCGAAAATTTGTCATGAAACTCGAAATACACAGATATTTGAAACCACTCTTATACGACATGCGCCTTAAGGATATGAACAATAACAGCAAAAAACATAATCTTGCTTATACCAATTTTTAGAGATATTACGTATTTAAGCAGATTTACGAAAATCGCTCTTTTAACAAATGGGTATAACTAGTGAATTACACAGAATTTTGAATTGGACGCAAATACGATCTAAACAAGGACAGTGGTAATAAAAAATAAACTCGATTTTGTCCTAACTCCAGTCGTGTTATAGTTATAATATATCGTGAAATCATTTAAAATTTTAAGAAAAATATGTTTGTTGTCCGCTGCACGAAAGTGGCCTAATGTTATTTTGTCCAATTTTCGGTGAAGACCAATCTCTAAGGCCGTCTCACAATTTTTAAGTGATACTTTTGCCTCCAGAATGAACCACATCTAAAAAAAAAAAATCCCATAGCGTAGAATATGATGCCCATTGTTGTGAAGAAGTGGGCACTTATTCTTGCAGAAAACATTGGATTTCACTGGCTTAATGTATTGTTCCGAGTCTTTATGAAACGTGCAGTGTTTTTTAGCGAATTGTCTGTATGATTTTAATGCAAAATTGTCCAAATCGCTCTAACTACAAACGACCGACTTGTTCGTTTACATTTTGCGAACCGTAAAAATTATTTCACCAAATTTTCAAGCTCGCTTCCAATGTACAAATATTTAAACATCTTTGCTTTTGCTACGCCAACTAGGCTGGGCTTAGTCGTAGATTGCGTTTTCGCGTTTTTCGCTTTCTTCCGTTTTCGATGCTATCACCATCATTGTAAAGTGTAATGTAAAATTCACACTTAAATGTGGTAGCTCGTTAATAGTGGATGGTTGTGATTTTCCAACCAAATATAAAGTAGTAACACTGTTGTGTCTGAATTCCATTTCAATAATTTTAGTTTAATCACGATGTAAAATACAGGGTAGCGCCCGAATCGTGCTACAAACACAAAACGTAATATTTTTTCTATGTGATTAATCGGCTAATTTTTTTTTGTATGGCAGGTTACTATTTAGATTTGTTAAAACGAATGCTTGGGGTAGCGAAAAGAGGATTTGTATAGTGCAGCGGTACCATGCTATGCAGTCTTTCATTTCTGTCCAAACTCGAGCACTTCCTCGAGCAGATGGACCCTTATGAGGTGGGTAAATATAATTCTTGATGAATTAAAATTGTTTCCGCACAAAGTCAAAATTACAAGGAAGGTAAACCCTTTGGATTTGCCTATTCGTGTGGACTTTTGTTAAAAAAGACTGAAATGGCCGAAGAAGACAACAAATTGATAAATTGCCTGTTTATGTTTGAGTAGTCCCATTTTAATTTGAAATGCTAGCAGTAACTGTCAATGGGGACCGTTATTTGAAGATGTTGAAGAAGTTTTTATCCATTTCAACAGCATTTGGTAGTAACTGGACGCATAGACAGACCTGTTATGGCGGAGCTCCAACGAAAATTCCCAAACAAATTAATATTCAGAATCTCCACTTTCCGCTAGCCCCCTGATCAGGTACCACATTTCGAATGCCTTTCCCTACATATACATATATTTAATTGTAGTTCACGAAGAATATATGATAAAAAATATTTTCCCAATGTTGTAATCTTCTTACGTGTCTTTTTGTGTTTATTTTAATAGTTTAAGAAATCGATGCAAATTTCGTATTATCTTTAAACTTCAGTAAAACTTTTTTTTCGGTGTTGTGAATTCTTACTTTCTAAAGTATTTTCATGTAAAATACAAAAAAGTTACAAATTCCCTTGAATTTTAAAACATTTGTTCCGTTGCGTAATCGTTATGATAATTTATGATAGAAACAATTATATCTAAAAAGGACAGTTGGTTTGTTTAAAAATCGCGTATCCAGATGAAGGTAGAACATTTTTTTTGCTGTCAGATTAACCAGGCTAAGTTGAAATGCTTTCAGCAAATTTCTTGCAAAGAGATCCGATAACAATGTGGGATTATATTCCAAGGGTGGAGTCGATCTATATGAGTAGATAAATTGCAAACATGCAGTTATGGGCGTTGTGAGTAGTAATACTGACCTTAACAACTGTTGTTATGGGTAGCAAATTTTTTTTAAAATGAAAAAGTTATTTATATCGGACCCATCTGTATACGACTGTGTTCAAATGTTGTACTAGATTTTTTTGTTTTTTCTTTCAAAAAGGTCTTTCCATATGCAAACATAAGGAATAACGTATGCAAACATTTTTTCCAATCCTCTATCTATATCGAATAGTCACCATCCGATCTCGCCTTTAGAGTGTTCTGTGAATTACGTTGATTCTTTTTAAAAGGCGCTGACATAACGGTGCTATTTTCGGTCAATTTTACGCACCGGTATTTTTTGGAAGACATTACGACAAAATAAATTTTAAAATAGACTTCACTGACGTACCAGTAGAAGATGATAGATATAGTCCATTTACAATCCTCGGCTATGGTCTAAAACATTAGGCTGTGCCAATTTTCAAGAAGTTGCATAAAGACTTGCGGCAGTTCTCATGTCTGCCAGCCAGCTAGACAGACGGACATTGCTCAATCGACCTAAAAATACGTTACAGAAATTTCAGTTAGGTGAGCTGACTTACCTATACATATACCGCCAACCAACACCCTTTTACATTGATATAAAAGTATGTAGAGTTTCAGAAAAGGCTTGGAAAGTTGCTCTATTCTTATTAAATGTTATATATCTTCATTACTTTGGTTGAAGGTACAGAAATACTCTAAAATATAGCGCAATAAAAGAAACAATGTTGTTCTGAAGTTGTCCGTTTGGGAAATGTCCAAGTACTACACATTTTTGCTAAATGTACTACTTGATATATGTATGTGGTACCTTAAGAGGCGTAGCAGAACAGTCTACTTTCATTTGCAGTTCTCAATGCCTAATATGCGTTTAATTATACTATGTATAGTGCAATCGAATGAAAAATACAAATCTAGGAATATGTATATGTAGTTTAAGTAACGTAATTTGTATTACAGACACCGGAGAGAGCGTGATTAATCAATTAATTTTCTCACATTTTGCCCAGCATTGTAATGAAATATAACTGACAAGAATTTAATTAACTAACAGGCCACGAATTATGGACTACAGCGAAAAATTAAATTTCGATAAAAAGGGCAAATTCCTAGGGGAGAGCGGATGGACGTGACAGAAATTAAGAATATGTTGGTTAAATCGGTCATTTTTACAGAAAGTACTTGGCTACTTGATCGAGTTTGCTCCGGAATTTTAGAAAAATACGGGGCAATATAATTGACGAGAATCTGAACTAATAATTAAAAATTACAGGGGAATAATTGAATTTCGCAAACCTGGTAAATTTGTGTTGAAATTCACAGAATAGGTATGACATTGTAATCCGTTTTCATTCTAAGACATTATTATACCAAACGCAAAACGTATACAAAATGTCATTACATTTATTTTAACTTCATAAAAGAGAATATAAATCAGCCATTTATATGGGAGGTACCCGGAGGAGTATAAATTTTGTTAACATTTGGCAAACATTGTAAAACAATGCAATGGACAAAAATTTAGGTTATTGCAATTTATGTACCAGGATTTGCGGGGAGGAAATTACATTTCGAGAATTCAGTGATTTTGTTTGGAAGTTAATAAAAGGGAAGGGCCGATATACAATCCACTTACAATACCCGACTATGTTGTGGCAAAATATTAAGCTATGCCAAATTTTAAGAACCAGTTATCAGGTCCGCCTGCCGGACAGAACGATATCGCTCAACCGACTTAAAAAATCATGAAACCTCTTCCGCGTATCTCCCCTTCCTTATAAAATACATTTGGCCAAAAGATACCTGTTACTTTTTCTTGGTTTCTTCTGAATATTCCATTCCTTCTGTCATTTGCAGTGCCAACACATAAATGTTTTCAGCTTTCTAAAATAAACTTACTGAAAGAAGAATGAAAGGCTTCTCTCAAAGAGAGTGATAAATCACCTCCTATCAAAAAAAAAAAAAAACCTCTGAATTAAAGAACAAGAAAAAGAAGAAAATTACAACTTACTGAACATAGAGAGAGAAATCTCTGATATTTGACACATCTCTGATATTTGACACATTGACACATTAGTATGCAATTTTACTCTCAGGTGGCGCCAGTGCAAATTAGCAAAAGCCAGATGCGCTGTAAATAATGCAGAATTAGGTTTAACTGAATGGAAGATATAAATCAAGGAATATATGTGGGGCTTAATTACACAATTTTAAATGGAGGTACCACAAAAAAAGTCCACTTTTTCACATTCTATCAAGCATTATAATCTAATGCGGTTGCGGGTGTGTTGACTGTAGTCTACGATTTCCGGATTACGATCGCTATAAGATTTTAACAGTAGGTTGACTTCAACCACGAAATTGTCATCACGAGGTGGTAAGAGGCGTGGCACAGCCCACACATCTTAACATTTTGCGATAGCTGTAAGTGCTAGTCGATTCTGCCAGGCAGTTTAGGCATATGATAAACATACCGCATCGACACAATAGTGATTTTCTTTTAACGTCATATTTTTTTGGTTGTGTGAATATGTATGATTTTGTGCCAAATAATCTCCATATGCGGGAAGTAGTGATTTTCTTCTTTCAATCGAGCTTATCGAGGGCTTCAAAACGTTTACAGAGATGCTATTTTAAGTGAAACCCCGAGTCGAGATTGGTTCCGTCGTTTTAAAGACGGTGATTTTGATGTTGACGACCGTTCGCTTGAAGACACCGAATTGACTGCATTGCTTGATGGGGATCCATGTCGAACGCATGTAGAGAGGAGAGGGGTTAACCGCCAAGCCATTTCCAAACGATTGCGTGCGTTGGGAATGATTCAAAAGCAAGGTACATGGGTTCCTTATGAGTTAAAGCCAAGGGACGTTGAGCGTCGTTTTTTGCCTGTGAACAACTGCGACAAAAAACAAAGGGTTTTATTTATCGTACTGTGCCGGGTGGATTCATTACAGCAATCCAAAGAAAATGAAGGAGTGGGGGCTGCCCGGTCATGCTTTTACGTCGTCGCCTCTGCCGAATGTTTACACTGCTAAGGTTATTCTCTGTAGTTGGTTGGACCCATTCGGTATTATTTATTACGAGCTATTGAAACCAAGCGAAACCATCACTGGGAATCGGTATCGACTTCAATTATTACGGCTGAGCTGAGCTCTACGCGAGAAACGCCCACAAAACGCGGAAGGGCACGAAAAAGTGATTCTTCAGCATAACGCTCGGCCTCACGTGGCCAATATTGCGCCATCCGATTATCACTTGTTCCGTTCAATGGCACACAGTCTGGCTGACCAGCAGTTCCGCTCATATAACGACATAAAGGAATGACTAAATTCGTGGATAGCCTCAAAAGATGAAAAGTATTACCGTGACGGAATTCGGGCTTTGCCAGAAAGATGGGAAAAAGTAGTAGTTAGCGATGGGCAATACTATCAATTAATTGTAAACATGTTTTCATAATAAAGTTGCATTTTTATAAAAAAAAACCAGAACGAGAAACAAAACAAGAACTTACGTGCGCAACTAATAAAAATTACTTGAAAATGCATTTAACTTAAATGCAAATGTTTTATTGTATATTTCGTTATTACTACTTTTTTTTAATGTCTTCGAACTTAAGAAATTGCAAGTATATGGACTCAGATATTAATACATTAATGTACGCACATTATGTATGCCGCTATATATTAATGTACATATTCAAGGAACTATTCCAACTGTTTATTTCTGTCGATTTTATATCCAGTTTTTTCATATTATTTAAATTATGTGCATAATAAAACATTTTTTGGAATGTATACGTATAACGAATTTTTGTCTCTGCAATATGGCGTAGATCAAATCATGTTTAAGCAATTTTTTGTAAATAACTTTTTTGAATGATTTTCAGTTGGACCTCACAAAAAGTTCAACATTTTGTTACCATTACAATGGAATGCTGATGACGTCCGTATGTTAAACAATGGATTTGTAAAGTATCCAAAGCTCTTAAGTTCACTTAAGCAAATTTGTATGCCAACATCTCGGTCATCAACATGCCCTGTGTGTATTTGAATTGTAGAGAATAGAATAAATTAAATTATTTACAAAAACAAAAATTTGGACAAAGAAAAACAAGGTTAAAAGAAAACTTTTTTTCAAGAAAAAAAATGAAGCATAGTATACAAAGGCAACATTAGTACGTAAAGTAATAACTAGAGAATTCAGAATCGACAACTGGCAAACTGGGGTTTTTTAACGCAATTTTTGAAAAATAAGTTTAGCCGGTGTTCTAATGTCTTGGAAATTAAGAAAATTTATTACGAACAAATTTTTGTTAAACAAATAACGATTTAAATTTCTTGAAAATAAACAAAGCTCTGTTCTGACCCAAAGTTATTTGTCGTTCCCAATTTCTTAACTGTTTGGCACACATGGTGTTAACAAATTTCTACATTGTGATTCGAAAGCGGTGGATCTTAAACATTTCTTTCATAGATTGAGAATATGCGTGCGATACATTTTCCTTAAAAATGTTGTAGCTGAACATATAGAAAAAAATTCCCTTGCATCCCATAAATGAGATATGCGGGAGCTTCTCATATTCACGTACTTTATACGAATTCTCTTTTTAGACTCACTCAATGGGACCTGCAAATTAACCACGATTCCGATGTCATAACTTTAGAAGCATTATCTGAACTCATAGATTATTCTAAAACTCGACTACTCGAAGTATTCGCTAGACGATTCCAAGTAAGTGCCGCTCAAAGCTCTATGCTGGATTGATACCAAGATCATGCGAACGACCAGTACTAACCATCAAATCATGGTTGGCCACAATATTTGTAAATGTAAATAGGAAAGTTTGCCATTTACGAATATGGATCGTTTAATAACCGAAGAACGCTTAAAAATAGTTAAAACTTACTACAAAAGCGGTGAGATTCAAGCATCATAATGAAATAAAAGTTTCATAGAAATCACAACTTTGTGTGCGTTTTATTTAACTTTATTCTTGAAAGCGAAAAATGGATAACCCAGTATAAGCTCACCACAAATACATACTCTCGAAAACTAAAGCGTTTGTTTATGAAAGAGGGAATCATTGATATGGCAAAAATGTAACACTCAGAAGAAAACGCATAAAGTACTGCGTGTATTTTGACCAAAAGCGTTTAATGACTTTTAAATCGATTTTGTGTGACTGTTGGTCAAGTCAATTAATACTTGCCACAGCCCAATACTTTTTTAGATCGTTGGATGAGATTGTAAATGGACTATATCGACCAATCTCTTCTGTTACAAATTGACCCTTTTTCCTCTACAACTCTGTATTAGTCGACTGCAGCTAACTACATTTTTGTTCATTGCATTGCTTTTTACTGTTTGGCAAGATCTAAAACGATCAACCGATTCGTCATTATTTTTTTTGGTACCGCCAAGTGATCGATTCAACTTAAATGTTCTTGGAGTCAAATCTTTTATTTGGTTGCACAAACATTGTTTAAATTTGACATATGCCCGTCGTATGCTAAAGTCAGGTCCAAGAATGTTTCTCCCAGCAATATTACCCGATTTTCCAAAACTCAATCTTTCTTCTGAAATTTTTAATTAGCATGATGTCAAGCGTAGCAATGAATATAGCCCACCAGCTATATCAATCGTACAACCAAGACCTCTCATACAAATTATTATACCTCTTATACCTAATTTAATATACAGGGTGGGCCATAAGGGTGTTGGCGCTTTAAATATTCAATTAAAAAAAAAAACTACGAAACATAAAAAAAATATATTTGTATTTTTAAAAAGTAGAAGCATGGGAATTTTTAAGACTTAAAAATAATGTTGTCCAAATGGCTTCCCTCGGCTGCTTGATGCTCTTGGAACCGAAGTCGCAAATTTTGGAAAACTCGTTGAAAAGTTGTTGTCGGTATTTTGTCACTTTCCTGAATTATGTTCCTCCTCATCTGCTCTAAATTGGCCAGATTATTCTCGTAGACTACCGATTTGAGGTAGCCCCAATCGCATGGAGAGAGATCGGGGCTACGTGGGGGCCATTCAATATCCCCTCATTTCGAAATGAGTTTTCCAGGAAAAACATTTTTCAGCAGCTCTATGGATAGCCTAGCCGTGTGACATGTGGCCCATCCTGTTGAAACCACATTCTCGAGGTATTGCCTTGAAGTTCTTGCAAAGCTGGCACTAAAAAGTCTGCTAGCATGTTGCAATAATTGTTCGCTCTAACCGTCATCGCATGCCCTCTTTCATCCTCAAAAAAGTATGGTCCAATAATACCGGTTGACGTTATCACAGCCCACCCGACAAGCTTAGGGCTGTGAAGTGGACGTTCATGCAAGCGTCGGGGATTGGTCTCGGGCCAGAACCGACAATTTTGCTTGTTCACATGGCAATTAAGGTGAAAATTGGCCTCATCACCAAATACGTTGTTGAACCGCTTTAGCATCGTTTTTTTAAATCTTACCAAGAATTGTGTTAATACGGGGGGTTATGACAAGTGGTTTCAAAAAAATTGGAAGTTAGAAAACAAAAACACGGGGGGTTAGAATTTCGATAGAAACTTCCTTTTATTGAACGGTTTACCTTTCTGCATATATGTATATATGGGGTCATATATATTTCCTTCCTTTTTGGGGTGATAGTGTAGGTTTCGCACTGTTCTTAACAGAGTGAGATCAAAATAAGTATTGAATTATGTTAGCCACTTCACGAGAGTTCAAGTGTATATTTCACGAAATATCTCACTACTTGAGTGCTGGAATAAAGCTATATTCTTAACAGTTAAAGGAATAGAAATGGGAACGGGTATTTAATAGTGCGTAGGTGGGACGATATGGAATCGTTAGTTTCTCGTAAACATATGGGTTGAATTGCTCATTTGGATGAAACACGTGACAAATTTGACTAAGACCAAGACCAAGAATTGTGAAATAATGCAAGGGAAAAACATTTTTTGTTGCTACAGGTAACGAGCGAGGAGTTACTGAGAGGAAAGTGAATTCCGAAAAACCGGTGAATTTGATGGGAGTTACCAGAAGGGATGAGCCGATATAACCCAATCCACTGCTACGACCTTGGGAAGTATTAGGGTGTGTCATGTTTCAAGTCCACCAGCTAGTTGAAGTTAAGGTTTTTAAAATAAATTTATGCGATTTCGAGCAATCCTTCTGCACGCATGCAAAATAATGCTTTAATTCGAGATCATTAGGATGAAAACTCTCTGGAAAGTAAAACAAAATGCTTTACTTATTTACAGTCGGTCAAATCTATTTTATTGGTGGGGACTGTACGATTTTTCAAAGCTGTTTAAAGATTTAATTGGCGAACATTTTTTGTTTGTACTCTTTATTTACCAACATAAAGTCACCAAATTACAGATCAGGAGTTTAAGGTAGACATTTTTTAGAAGCAAATATGTTGTGAAAAAAATTGTGTTTAAGGCAAGAAGTTTCATGACATCATACTGGAAGTTTCATAACATTCATGAATGTGTGTCCAGAAAAATGCACGTTGAAAGCTTTAAACTTGTTCCTACTTAACACCATTTCTGAAATATATCATACCATAATATGATATCATGTAGTGAATGAACTACATATTCGAAGAGTCGATATCGACTGAGATGGCAAATAAGTTGTCATACAACCGGATAGCTGTACTTGGATCGCTCCAAGGAAAATTCAGTTTCTTTCTGAGGCCGACGCATTTCCTCTGGAATGGATTAGTAAATTTTTTTCAAAGTTATTCTCCCTAGAAATAATCGCAAACCAGCACGGCTGAATAAAGTCAGAAAGTGGTTCCGAGAAGTTCTGTATTAATTTTTATGGGCTACGAACAAATGTTTTGAGTTGTTGCCGTTAATACACGCGAATATCGTGCACATGATCGCGTGTTTGTTTTGCAATCTTAACTGAAAAATTTTGAAAGAACATGTAGAAAAGCGAAATAGCGCAGAGTATGTTATTTGTGTCTTTTAGGTGTACCGTCCCCTCTAGTACCTCCCACACAAATTGCCCGATGTTCCGAAATTTAATTTTTTCCTCCTGTGATTCCTTATTTGCAGACTGGAGCAATCTGAATTTTCGGTCATCGCTTTGATTTATAATTTCCTGTAAAATCTGAAAAAAACAAGCTGTTAACCACACTCCGTATGGCACCTCCCATAAAAATGACCGATATAGCTCATATATTCCTGGGTTCTACCTGGTAACACCAAATTCAGTCAAATTTGGTACACATTAGCGTTTTACTAAGATGGTTCAGCCAAGAATGAAAATGAATGGCATTGTCATGCCTATTCTGTTACCTCTCATACAAACTGGCCGATTTTCCAAAATTAAATTGTACCCTCTAATTCCTAATTCGAAGGCTGTATCGACCAGAATTAAAGAATTAAAATAGGTCACATTTTCACGTATTTTCTGGTATCTTCCATGGAAATTACTCGATTTTCCCAAATAAAACTTTTTCCCTATAACTGCTAGCTTGTAGAATGCAGTAACCTAAATATTTGTTCATTGTATTGCTTTGTAGTGTCTGACAAAATTCGTAAGTTATCGGTTCTTAAAACATGTTCTATTCGTCATTGGAATGCTTAAATGCGAAATGCAATGCAAAATGAAATTCAATGGAAAAATTCTCTAATTTAATAATTTAGTGATTAAGAATTTAATATTTTTATTTTTCCTTTAAATGATGAAATTTTAAACGATAAAACGTTGAACGATATTTTAAAATTAAATCGATCCTTGTTAAAGAAGGATGTCATATAAATGTAAGTGTTGTTGATTTTGAGACAATATTGCGTAAAAACTTGAAATTGTTAACATTTTTTTTTTTTTTTTTGAAGAGGACCACAAAAAATTGTTATGGAAAAAATTTTACCTGTATTCTCCTCTTGGATGTAAAATCTGCCGACCATCAAGTGTTATAATCGAAAGACAAAACCGTCAAAATGACGAAAACCCACCAAAGTTGGCAGCCATGTATACAGCCGTTTACGGAAACGAAATCAAAGAGAGTGTTTGAATGCCGCCTGCGTCAACAATTGCTCTTAGTGATGGCGAGTTGAGCAACAAGATTTATTTTCAATTAATTGTATTGAAAGTATTTCTGCAAATACGTTAAAATAGTCAGAATAAATTTTATATAGCAAAGGGTACATGCTAGTTTTTCCTATTTTGGAATGCTGCCATTATTTTCATGATTTTCCATAATTTTTGTAGGATACCTAATGTTCCTCCGAACCATACCAAAAAATGCTCTTCGCTCTGATTAATTGTCAGACCGGTTGTGCTAGGTAAACGTAGCCAAATTCTCTTTTCAATTAGGATGCGACGTTGAGAATTCATGCAGGAGGAGTGTGTGGTTGCGATTGTTTTAAATACATTGTAAGAAAAATGTGTGAAGGATTAAAAGATTTCTTATTTTCGGGGTAAAAACTATTTTACATTTTCATATCTTTAAATATAGTTTTTCGAAACATATAATAAACGAATACCAGTATGTTTATTTTATTTTGTTAAGTTAGCTTCCAGAGTTACTTCATGCTTACGAAAATCGAAAATATTTCAAAATTTGTTTTGGCGATTTACATTTTTAAAATGACGATTACTCCATAAACAAATTCCCTTGTACATCATGAATAAGGCATGTGGGAGCTTCTCGTATTCAATTAGCTTACACGCATTCTACTATTTTTAGACTCACTCAACGAGACCTGCATTTAAAAGACGGTTCTGAATGTCACAGTTTGAGAAGGATTTATAACAAGACTTGTCGATTATTCGACTACTCAAACACTTCGAGGTGACCGCCGCTTAAATACTCGCAACTGGCTGTATGCGGGATTAAATCTTCGATTATGTCAGCGATACTAATCATTGCGTTACGGTTTGTCAAGTATTTTAGCCAGATATCTTTGCCAATTAAACAAAAACTGCTCTACTTCTGAAATGCGAATGCAGTTGAATGTTGGTCGCCGTTGTATTAAACAGCAAATTTCCAATTGCATGTGAACTTTTGTGTATTCGCGAGCATTTTTCATGATTTTTCCTCACACATCGTTCTATAAGTGCTAGAGAAAGGGGAAACGAACCATTTCAAACCCTGGTTCCAATCACACATCTGGTATTTTTTAACAAGGTTGAGTTCGTTTAGATCAGCTTAGATTTGGTTATTAGCTGCTACAGAAATTTATAATTTTATGCACGGTTTCGTATAATTATCTAAACACAAATTAAAAGGTAAAGAATTTCCCTAAACAATCATAAAATTGAAATACGGCCAAATTCTATATTAGTGAAACATTCAGCAGCACAAGTGACACCTTTTTGCCGGTTCGTAAGGAGATAGACATTTAGAACAAAAAATGTGAAAATCGCTATAATAACAATATGACAAGAACTCGTAAAAGAAGTGCCCAATCAGAGTAGTATTTTTGAAAGTTATCAAAAGCAGTTTAAGTGAATTCAGCCAAATTTGACTAGCACCATGTGCTTGATAACCTTAGTTTTGAGAACGGAAATACGTTGAGCTGTCACGGACGTTCGGGTACCTACATGCAAATAGACCACTTTGTAGAAATGTAGTATTTCCTTTGCAAAGACTAGCTCGTGGAGGGCAGTTTAATGAACTATTATTTATGTTGATTATGAAGATCAGCCCGCTAATTCCTATTGCTTGTATCTTTTACATGCCTATTTTACATGTACACCTAATCTAACCTGTGTAGGTCTAGGTTCATATCTTTTATCCAATTACACTATATTCTGTATAGATTGACAAGCATCTGGCGCTTACTAAATTCAACTCAGCGAATGAATGAACTGGTCTGCATTGTCCCTTCCCTTAGGGCACCTCACAAACAAATTGGCGATTTGACAAACATCCATGCTTTCCCTATAATTCCTAAGCAAAACACAAAAAGTTAACGGATGACCCAACACGTTTCATGACTTTCTAAGTCGATGGAGCAATGCCCGTCTGTCTGGCACAATAAAAACCGTAAATATTTGTGGGACTTTTTAAAACTTAGTACAGCCTAATATTATCCAAGGTCGTAGCCTCCCAACAAATTCACTGAATTTCCCAAATTCATTTGCCTCCCTGTAACTCCTCATCCATAACCTGTAGCAATTCTACCGCTTCTGGTACATCCCATACAAATGGCGAATTAAACTACATATTCTTGGCTTCGTATCTTACAATTGATTGCGCTGAATTAGGTTAAATTTGACACAATTGAGCTTTCTTAAAAGAAGAGTCCCAGAATAAAAACAAAATTCAATCAGTATCCTGTAATTTCTAAGTAATCGTCTGTAGTAATCTAGATTTGTACCATTAACAAAAGACCCATTTATTGTTACCTTCACATCTTGAAACCGATTGCACCAATATCGACCACATTGTTAAAAATAGGCGACGTTATCACGTCGATTCCAATATATCCATACAAATTGACCGATTTATCGAAATTTGAAATTGATACGGATTACGGTTACATTATAAATCTGCGTAAAATGTGAAAAAATCAGTAGGATGGCTGCACCATCTCTGTTACCTCCCATATTATTTAACTTAGAGCACCGCTCATACAAATTGACCGCTTTAGAAAAGATCTACATTTTCACAACAAAGAACTACAAAAAGTTCAAATTTTGCCTCTTTTATTGTGCTTTTATTTGTGCGATTTAGAGTATTTTTTTTACAGGAAAAGGACGTTGGGTGAAGGTACATGTAAGTCAGTTCACCTGACTGTATGTTTTGTACTGGTTTATACCATTCGCCGGTAAGAATCAATATCCATTCTGTCACTCCGCACAGTTTCAGATCAACACAAAAAGTCTTTGGGTGAATTTTATATATAAGTCAGTCTACTTTACTGAAGTTTCTGTGCTGGTTCTTCAGGCACTTAACTTTTCACCACGTCCAACGGCCATAATGCGACGGACAGCTTCTTCCAAGGAAAGTTTCATACAAAGTCGATGTGCAGTTCTTATGGTGGCCGACTCTGTAAGATTCTTTTTATTGACAAGTCAAGACGGCAAAAGCTACTGAACATGAAATTTTAAATAGTATATATTAGTTATTACTTATTAACGACAATTTGACTTCGATTTATACTCATAAAGAATTTAACGACCACGATACTTTGTAATTCACTGCAAACGCCGAAAGCGTATTTGTCCAGAGCTTGTGGAGCTTTTGGAAAAAATACATTGGCCTGAATGAGTTTGAGAATAATTCGAAATCTTTTCGTGAGTTTTCTTTCATAGATATTTCTCATATTTCGGTTCAAATGGTTCAATATCCATTGAAGTTGATTGATCTGAAAAAAATTTGAATTCTGGCAATTCTCACAGGGAGAAAATTGAATTTCAGTAAATTGTTCAATTTGAATGGAAAACACTCGAATCGCCATTGTGCTTAGAACTAAATTTATCAATCATGTGACCTGGGCCAAATTTGGCTGAAAGATAAGAAGCTAAGAACAAATAGGATATACCACAAGAGTAACCACTTCCCTTCTGGGTCCTTCTCGACGGATTTAACTTAATTTTGCTCGTTACTCAAAAATGTAGACTACTGCGATTTACGAATTAGGAGCTATCGAAAAAAAAATCAATATTAAGCAATCGGTCAATGTGAATGGTAGCTATGAGAACAGCCGTGACAAACAAGTCTATTTTCATTTTTAGACACTAATTTAGCAAATCCGTAATATTTTCCAAACTTGACTGCATTTAGTGCAACCAATTTTTTTTTTACATGAAAACAGGTTAATAACTCCAGCATCCCTCCTATGACAAGCCCATGTTAAATTCACCGATGATTATACATATATACAACTTTTAGAAAATGTGAACTTAAGAATACAGCCATGAATTATCGACATGAAATACCGACAACAATCGACAAAATCTCCTGTCTTTGCACCCAAAAAATTAGGAAACTCAAAAAAGTTGAATTTCGTAAAGTCAGTCAATTTATACATATGGCTGGTACCAGAAAGGGGGTTAATATATTCCATTTACAATCCATTTATGATCTGGCAAAATATTAGACGAGCCAAGTTTTAAAAATTTCATGGAAATTTACGACAGTTATCGTGTCTCCCAGCCTCCCAGATGGACGGGAATTACTCAATCGATTTAAAAATGGTAAAACACATTTGGTCAAATCATACTTGGTACTTTAAACGTATCCTTCTGAGCATTGCATATTTGCTACAACAAACCATTCCTTCTCCATAATATTAACACACTTCTGTAGCCAAATTATGATGTTAAACGACTCATAGATTATTCTACTGTGCACTATAAAGTGATTTGAAATAAAATATTTCACAATATATATTTTCAGCATATACTCGTAAAAATTCAAAACATTACGTTCAAATAATGCCAAATATGAAGTAAAAGTTATAAAGCTCACAGAAGTGAGTCCAATTAAATTAATAATGTTTGTAACTTTAAAATATTATAATGTTTTAAAATGTTAGTTTAAATCTATTTAACTATTCAAGTTTACCTCATCCAAAGCCAGTAATATCAATAATCTACCCACATAACTCTTGTTAAAAGCGAAAATGTTATTGGACTCTCCTTGCAATTCTCATTGATGGAAAAAAATCTTTCTAGGATTATGTTCATTATTAAAGCAAAACTTAGCAATGAAAGAACCTAAATAAAGTATAGCAGACATTCAAACAATAACAATAGAATATGGCCTATATACTTTCATCACGTTCACAGTCCAAGGACTTGCTAAAAACGACATGAATTTCAATGAGCGATGACGAACAGCACAATTATTCAAGATGTCGTAAACACTGAAAGCATTAAATGTGCTTTATTTGGAAATCTATTCAAATCTATTCAAGTTGAAAATGTATCCATTGCTTTATAAAGTCGTTCAAACATGAATGTACGATGTAAAAGGAAATCAAAAACGAAACTTGACTGTTAAAACGTATGAAAATGATGGCAGAATTTCAAAGTTTTGTATTGCAGATGTCGGTACACAGAAAATAGACTTATTCAATTTGTTAAATGTTATAATTTTCGGCAAAAAACTAAAATATGGTGTTTGGAAATCACTTACATAGAGGAAAATTGTAATGGTCCATACTTTTTGGAAAATGTCACCGAATGTTTATGAATTTGAGATATATAGAATTACTATTTATTTCTTTGACGTTATTTGAAATCTAGTTTTTATGTAAACAATCCGCAGATAATGTCAGTCCCGAAGATGCATGTTGACGAAGAAATAATAATAATAATAATAATAATAATAATAACACCCCCGGGAATTGCCACCTTGATGGGGTGGGGGGGCCAAGTAATTGCAATGATTCTTGGGGCGATACCGGTGATACTGTAAGTATCGTCAGGAACACCCATGCCGGTAAGGCCCAAGATGAGCAATGAAACTAAGAGCAATCCAAAACAGAAGTAAAACTGTAAACCAACCCAAAAATGGAGCGAGTATTGAGAAGTAGAATTATACAACTGTCGCCAACCGGGGGCGCCCGGGCGAACTCTGGAGCTACCGCTGGAGGGAGCAGCATGCGAACCGGTAGTGGTGGTGCAATTATGCAGACGTTGCCCACCGGGACATCCCGAACAAACCGAAGTCTGCAGATTCATAACGACAGGACGTCACCCGAACCTGCTCCGACTGTTTCGAGGAATTCTTTGTCTTCGACCACAAGAGCGGGCTTACCCAGACAGCGCATACGATGGACTAATGATATGAATAAGGACGTTATGCGCTGCCATTACAAAGCCACTAGATGTGGCACTAACATGCTAGGTTATCGTAACAGACAGTATATGTACTTTGTTACACAGTATTCACATTTACGAAACCGTCTTAACGAACAGAATATAGCCTCCAGGGTCAGGGCTATCATGATCAACCGTATGATATCTCAGGTTGAAATGTCGGAAATACTAAGGGCAATTCAGGAGGAAATAAGGTCGTCTAACCGCGTGAGCTTGCCGAGATTATCAGTGGACAATGGGCATAACATAGGGTTGGATTCGACTTCTAATACTGATGGCGTTCAAGTTGACCAAAATAGAGAATCGTTGGGGACCCGGAGGGAAATTTATCTACAGTTGGAAAACAACGATGACCGAGGGATTGAATCAAGACAATCCTCAACCCTTTGGGATGAGGTTCATTTTCAAACTGTTGTGGAAGCCTTTGAGGAAAGTAAGCTGGAATATGGAACGTTGGACCCGCTTTGTAGACCACAAATACCTAAGATCCGATACAATAAGAAGGTTGGTAAAAGCTTGGAGTACTTAAATAGCATCTTAAGTACGCTCCTTGGGGAACATCCAACCTTCGAAGATGTTCACAGTGCAATATACTGTGCCGCCATAACTGTTTCCAAAATGTGTGGTGTAAGTATCAGATCGGATGCTAGTGGCAACCAAAGGGGGAATGACAAGCCGGCATGGCAAAGACGTCTGGAAGGGAAAAAATCTAAATTGAGAGCTGAAATTGGAAGGCTCACCCAATACCAACGGGGGATTCGTTCACAACATCTGATTCGAATGGTAAGACGTATTATAGGATCTGAGAATATTGGGACGATTACATATGGTATGCTAGATGATATTATCGACCGCCGCACTCAGATTCTACAGGCTGTCAGTAACAGATTGAAAAGGTACCTCACAAGCAGGAAAAGGAGAATAGATAACACTCTCTTCGTATTTAACCAGCGGAAATTCTATCGTGAGCTGGAGAAAAGAAACAGTGTAGAGTTGGGAATCCCTCAGACACCTGTTCAATCGGAAATAGAACAATTCTGTGGAGGATTATGGGAAACACCTGCAACTTTCCACGAAAATCCAATATGGACAGAATCATTGCACACGAGGGAAATGCGAGGTAGTACAATCTCGGAATTCGATCTAGGCGCAGCGTTAAGTAAGGCTAAGAATTGGAAGGCGCCAGGAGTAGATGGTATTCAGAACTTCTGGTTGAAGCATTTTACATGTGTTCATCCACATTTGGTATCAATTTTTAATGAATTCTTAAATGGGGGAACGCCAATGCCAAGTTTTCTTACAATGGGAAAAACGTTCCTTTTATATAAGAGTGGTGATACTACGGACCCTCGGAACTACCGTCCTATTACCTGCTTACCAACTATATATAAATTGCTCACCGGAATAATATCGGAGAAAATCTACAGCCATTGTGCTGAGAATAACTTGCTACCGTTGGAGCAAAGAGGATGTGCTAAGAACTCTAGAGGTTGTAAGGAGTTGGTCACAATAGATGCAATTGTAACAAGAAATTCGATTTGTCATCAAAGAAATTTAAGTGTGGCGTACATTGATTACAAGAAGGCCTTTGATAGTGTACCCCATACTTATTTGATACGAACTCTGGAGAATAACGGAGTGGACCGAAGAATAGTTGCATTTTTTGAGAGAACAATGCCTTCATGGAGGACACATATTATCCTTAATGGCATTTGTACTCGCGAAATTCGTATAAATAGGGGAATTTTTCAGGGAGATGCATTCAGCCCGCTGTGGTTTTGTCTGAGTCTAACACCTCTCAGCAGAGCATTGAATAACTCCCCTAATGGATATCGAATAAAGCACCAACAAAGACAGTCTGCAATCACCCATCTATTGTATATGGATGATTTGAAGTTGTTCGCACGGTCAACTGGATATTGTGGAAAAGTTTAGCAATGATATTTCCATGCAATTTGGGTTCGATAAATGTAAGTCAATAGAGATGGTAAGAGGCCAGGTAATACATTCAGACGGATTTTCACTGAATGAGGGCGTAATTCAGATGCTGGATTCCGATCAGTCTTACAAATACTTAGGTGTGGAGGAAATGAGAGGAATACATCACGCAGTAATAAGGGACAGCTTGAGAACGCAGTGTGAAGTTAGAATACGGAGACTATGTAGAACCAAATTGAATGCTAGGAACATGATTAAGGCTATCAATACCTATGCCATCCCAATCTTATTGCATTTATTTGGAGTGATAGTGTGGTGTGATACAGATTTAGATTCCCTGCAAAGGAAAATCCGAACAATCCTGACAAGTTTTGGACAGCATCATCCCCAGGCTGCCGTTGAAAGGGTAATGTTGCCGCGAAGGTTGGGTGGACAGGGGATAATGAATATCAAAAATCAACATTTTAATCAGGTCCACAAACTGCGGGAATTCTTTTATATGAATGCAGCGGAGATCGAACAATATTCTGTTTTGGTTAATTTGGACGAAAACCACACACCGCTCAAACTTTCTACACCGCAATACAATCCTCTAGAGAGTATAAGCAGTGATGCCGATATTGTGGAGCAATGGAAACGCAAGGCTATACATGGCAGATTTCCACACCAATTGGAAGTGGACAATGTGGACAGAAATGCGTCTACAATCTGTTTTCAGTATGGACAACTGTTTCCGGAAACAGAGGCTTTCTTAATGGCAATACAGGATGGAATAATCCACTCTAGACATTATCGACGAGTTATTCTACATGAGGACGTTGATAACAGATGCCGAAGATGTGGCCAGGCTCCGGAAACTACAGACCATATAATTAATGGCTGCTCCGTAATGGCCAGTACTGCATATCTAAGGAGGCATAACAATGTGGCAAGAGTAATTCATCAAATTCTTGCAATTAGAAGTGGTTTTGTGGAGGAAAGGGTTCCTCATTATATGTATCACCCTGAGGAGGTTCTGTTGAGTACGGAATATAAATTGTACTGGGATCGTACAATTTCAACGGATAGGACTGTTATCGCCAATAGACCGGATATCGTTTGGATAAACAAGCGCGGAAAGGTGGCGTATATTTTTGATGTCGCAGTGCCACTTTCCGAAAATGTTAATCGCACAATTGCGGAGAAAATTTCGAAATATACGGATCTGGCGTTTGAGATTAAACAACGGGAGCATCTGCGACGGGTGGAGATTATACCGATAGTGATCTCAAGCACTGGAATAGTGGTGAATTCCGTATCTCAGCATGTGAGTGAGTTGGGACTATCTGGGCACTTGCACGAAATGTGTAAATCGGTTGTGCTTGATACATGCAGGATAATGAGAACATTCCTGGGGTAATGTGTGAATGTGAATATTGATGAAATGTGACAAGATGTGACGAGAATGTGACGGAAAAAAAAAAAAAAAAAAAAAAAATTATAAATATTAATAATGGACACAACAGTGCTGAAGTGACTTGTGGCCGAGTCCACCGTCATGTTCAGCTATAAATGGACCCCAGCTCGCGCGGTATCTGGGGGGGATAGAGGCGTGGGAATAATAATAATAATAATAATAATAATAATAATAATAATAATATTAATAATAATAATAATAATAGTGTTTGTTTGTAATAATAATAGTAATAATAATAATAATAGGACGTCGCCCGAACCTGCTCCGACTGTTTCGAGGAATTCTTTGTCTTCGACCACAAGAGCAGGCCTACCTAGGCAGCGCATACGATGGACTAACGAAATGAATAAGGACGTTATGCGCTGCCACTACAAAGCCACTAGATGTGGTACAAATATGATCGGATACCGTAACCGACAATATTTATATTTTACTTCACTTTTACAGTATTCACATTTACAAAACCGTGTGAATGAACAGAATATAGCCTCCAGAGTGAGGGCTATTATAACCAACCGAATGATATCTCAGGTTGAAACGACGGAAATATCAAGGGAGGTGCAGAACGAAATAAGGTCATTTAACCGTCTAAGCTTGTTGGGGTCATCGGCGAACAACGGGGACAATGTGGTCTTAGATTTAACTTCTGGTACCAACAGAGTTCAAATCACCCGAATTAGGGGATCGTTGGATATACAGGGGGGAGAAGGTCACGTACGATCAGAGGATGAAGATGATCGGGTAATTGGACCGGGCACATCGTTGAGTCCTCGAGAAGATGTTCATTTTCAGACTGTCCTGGATGAATTTGAAAGGACCAGCCTGGAATATGGAATGTTGGATCCGCTTTGTAGACCCCAAATTCCTAAAATCCGGCTTAACAGAAAAGTTGAGAAGAATTTGGAGTACTTAAATGGTATAATAAATATGATCCTTGGGGAACACCCTACTTTTGAATGTGTTCACAGTGTACTATATTGTGCCGCCATGACGGTATGCAAAATGTGTGGTGTACGGATTGGAACGGATGTGAGTGGTAGCCGAAGGGGGGAAAATAAACCGCTTTGGCAAAGACGTCTGGAGGGGAAAAAATCCAGATTGCGAGCTGAAATTGGTAGACTTACCCAATATCAACGAGGAATCCGTTCACAACACCTGATCCGAAGAGTAAGGCAAATTCTGGGGCCTGAGAATATGGAAATGCTAACACCTAGAATCTTAAGTTATATTATCGATCGTCGCACTCAGATCCTACAGGCTGTTAGCTGCAGGTTAAGAAGATATTTGGTAAGCAGAAAAAGGAGGATAGATAATACGCTGTTTGTAGTAAACCAACAGAAATTTTACCGCGATCTGGAGAGAGAAGAGAATATAGGATTGGGGAACCATCAGACCACGATCCCAGATCGATCGGAAGTAGAGCTATTCTGGGGAGGATTATGGGAAACAGCTGTAACATATCACGAAAATCCAATATGGACTGATTCAATGGGCACGGATGAAATGCAGGATAGTACAATGACGGAATCTGATTTGAAGGCAGCATTGAGCAAGGCCAAAAATTGGAAGGCGCCAGGAGTAGATGGTATTCAAAATTTTTGGTTAAAACGTCTCACAAGTATCCACCCATATTTAGTTTCACTTCTGAATGAATTCTTGAATGGAGAAACCACAATGCCACCCTTTCTTACAATGGGAAGAACGTTTCTTTTGTACAAAAGTGGTGATACTAAAGATCCCCAGAACTATCGACCAATTACGTGTTTACCGACTATCTACAAGTTGCTAATAGGGATGGTGTCGGAGAAAATTTACAATCATTGTGTTGGAAACAATTTGTTACCACCGGAGCAAATGGGATGTGCAAGAAACTCACAAGGATGCAAAGAGGTGATTTCAATAGATGCAATTATAACAAGGAATTCAGTTTGCCATTAACGAAATCTAAGTGTCGCGTATATTGATTACGAGAAGGCATTTGATAGCGTACCCCATGTGTACCTACTACGAACACTTAGGGTTAATGGAGTGAATCGGAACATAATTGCATTTTTTGAAAGGATAATGCCTATGTGGAGAACGCAAATAATCCTTAACGACATCTGCACCAGGGAAATTCGGGTAAATAGGGGTATTTTTTAAGGTGACACCTTCAGTCCATTATGGTTCTGCCTGGCTCTAGGACCTCTCAGTAAAGCGTTGAATGAGTCACCTAATGGATATCGTATTGGCCACCAACAAAGGCAGACTGCAATCACCCATTTACTATACATGGATGATTTGAAATTGTTTGCACGGTCAAGATATCACCTCTCGAACTTACTGGATATAGTGGAGAGATTTAGTAGTGATATATGCATGCGATTTGGATTCGAAAAGTGCAAGTCTGTCGAGATGGTAAGAGGTCAGGTAGTGCATTCTGAAGGATTTACGCTGAACGAGGCGTAATACAAATGTTACGTTCTGATCAATCCTATAGATACCTGGGAGTGGATGAAATGAGAGGTATACACCACACGCTTATAAGAGACGCATTAAAGGTGCAATGTGAGATGAGCAGCACCAAATTAAATGCTAAGCATATGATCCGGGCAATTAATACCTACGCTATTCCTGTATTAACATACTCGTTTGGAGTTATAGTATGGAGTGATACGGAATTGGATTCAGCACAGAGGAAAGTACGAACAACGATGACAAGATTTGGACAGCACCATCCTCAGGCTGCTGTTGAGAGAGTAATGTTGCCACGAAAGTTGGGTGGACAGGGTATAATAAATTTGAAGAACCAATATTATAACCAGATCCAGAAGCTTAGACAATTCTTTTATGCGAAGGCATTAGAAAGTGAGCAATATTCCATTCTGGTGAATTTGGATGAAAATTACACATCACTAAAACTCTCAACGCCGTTGTTCGATCCTCTAGAATTTGTAAGTAGTGATGTCGATATTGTAGACATGTACATGTAATAATAATAATAATAAGGCCATACATGGTAGATTTCCACACCAACTGGATATGAATAATGTGGATAAAAATTTGTCTACAATATGTTTTCAGTATGGCCAATTGTTCCCGGAAACGGAAGTATTTCTAATGGCCATACAGGATGGCGTAATCCACTCTAGACATTTTCGAAGAGTTATTCTACAATAGAATATTAATAATATGTGCCGTAGGTGTGGTCAGGCTCCTGAAACCACAGACCATATCATAAATGGATGCTCAATACTGGCAAGTACGGACTACCTCAGAAGACACAATAATGTGGCAAGAATAATTCACCAAACTCTTGCTATTAGAAGTGGTTTCCTGGAGGATAGACTTCCCCATTATATGTACCGACCTGAAGAAGTCTTAATTAACACGGATTTTAAATTGTACTGGGACCGCACCATATCAACGGATAGAACTGTCATCGCGAATAGACCAGATATAGTTTGGGTAAATAAACGCAGCAGAACGGGGTATATTGTGGATGCTGCCGTGCCACTTTCCGAGAACGTTAATCGGACAATTGCGGAAAAGATGTCTAAATATACGGATCTGGCGTTTGAGATGAGACAACGGGAAAATCTCAGAAGTGTTGAGATTATATCGGTAGTGATCTCTAGCACTGGAATAGTGGTGCAACCTGTGGCTCAACATCTGTAAGAGTTGGAACTTTCGCGGCACGTGCACGATATGTGCAAAACGGTAGTTCTGGAAACGTGCAGGATATAATATCTGTACAGATAAATTCATTAGAAAGTGAGTAAAAGCTTAACTATAATCCAAATAAGAGGAAAAAGGAACAAATGTCCTTTTAAATATAAGAGCTAGAACAGAAATTTCACATAGGTGGACTGTCGCTCTGTAAAACAAACGAAATTTTAACTTTTTGAAGTTCTCCATTTAGGAAATATAGAAGTATCAAAAATTTCTGTTAATTCAGCCAATTTATATGCGATACTCTATGAGGCGTGGCAGTACAATCTATTTTCATTCGCAGTACTAATGCGAACTCAATTGCTCTGAATTGAACCAATTTTTCATATTTTACCCAATATTATATTGACGAGAATTTAAGTAACATCCGGCTACAAATTAGGGATTACAGCGGAAAAATAAATTCCGATAAATCGGTCAATTTGTATGGGAGGTATCAGAATGGATGCGGCAATGTCGACAATCTCCATTTTCAGAATTTTGGTTTCCAAAGGCAGTAGTAAGTTTTCTTGAATTTAGTGTAACCGATTGGAGGTAACCGATATGAACGTACGAATACCTTTACGAATACGAATACCTGTGTTAATTCGATCATTTGTGTAAAAGGTACCTGATCGATTTTTCTCCAATATTCTAGAGATTTGTAAAACAATGTAATGAATACGAATCTAGAACACTACAGCTGACTATTTAGAAATTGCAGAAGATTGATTGAATTTCGAAAAATCTACCTATTTTTATGGCAGGCATTTTAGGAGTAGAAATAGGAGTAGGAATGTTTTCTTTCTGAGATCTTAATTTGACTAAATTTATTGCAACCAGTTGCGCTTTTTAGCGCACTTTTCTAGGTAAGAACGAACTGTTCCTACGGAAATAATTCTAGTTACATTTCACAGGAAGACATGTAAATCATAAGAAATAGCTCATCGCA
Source organism: Philornis downsi (assembly GCA_019455685.1). Taxonomy (NCBI): domain Eukaryota; kingdom Metazoa; phylum Arthropoda; class Insecta; order Diptera; family Muscidae; genus Philornis; species Philornis downsi. The sequence continues at coordinate 1,455,636 of JAHXMU010000203.1, forward strand.
GTATTTTTGCTTAATTTTTTAAATTTATTTTTGACAGCTTCGGTCAGGATTATAAAGCATTACCGGCCTACTGAAAAGTGAAATTGAAGCTCGGTCGTCGCCAAAGCAAAAACTTCAATTTTGTTTCGAAGTGCAATTAGATTACACTAAAATTCTCCCCGTCTCCTTTGCTCACTTTGCAAGCGCTGCTTCGCTATAAGTCTTTGTTCGTTGATAGCCGTAAGCGGCCTTACGAGTAGTTAGAAACAATTTGCGACTTACTGACCAAGAGAATAAATTAGCTTTTCATTTTTTTCTTCAGTGTTTGGCTGCAAGAAAACTACACTGTCAGTATCTAAAAGTAAAATATTTGTTATTGCATAAATTATTCCACATTTTTCTTTCCAACTTCAGCTGTACTTTGACTTGTTATAAAGCTAAATACCTATTTATTAAATTTAATTTATTTAATTTAAATCGAGGAACTTGTTATAGCAAATTGATTTTTAGCGCATATCAAATTTGAAGTATTTCCGTGTGTGGAGCGCAGTTTGGAAATATAAATTGATATACAATATCTATAAATATAACAAAATTTCTCAATTATTTTAACATTAAACTGGATTATTTAGATGTTTTAATAAAAATTATAGATATTAATTTTCTGATTATTAATTAAAAGGGCAATTTTATTTTTCATTCTGTTGGCTATCCCCCGTAATTCCGGATGGCGAATTAGAAAGTATCTGAATCGGAAGCACTGGTATTAGGAAAGTGCTTATTTTGGTAAACGACATTGATTCTATTCTCACAAAATTATTGTGAAAATAAAACAAGCTTGACTTAAACGTAATCAACTTTCAAACGAATGAGTTCTGATAAACATTGTCAACATTCAAGCAAATAAGTCCTGGTGTTGCGAAAAAAATAAATACTCTCACTGATCAAAATCACAGGTCGGATTAACACACGGAGTGTATGGTAGATTTGGTTTCAAAAAAGGCATTTTCGAACAATCCGCATCAAAGGTTGTCAAAGTTTATCTATCTTCGTCAAGGAAATCGATTTTGGTCTAATATCTGTCGCAAATGGCAACCGATTTTGCGAATATGTTATTAATATGCTGTGACTACAAAGATATTTGAGTGTAAATAATTTAATAATCATTTTTATACCCTCTCGCAAGAATGAAGGCATATATATTATACGAGGTGTGATAAAAAAACGGTTATTTTCAAATTTCGGGAGTTACGTATGTTCGACTTTTGCATTTTTTTCTGTTATGTTGGTACACATGTCTGTTATATACATATGTTGACAGATAAAAAGGTCAGTCGTGTTTTGGTGTGCTCTTCGATTTTTTACTATTCGAAAAAATGGATCAAAGAAACCGTATTAAGTTTTGTGTAAAAAAAATGAAATTAAATGTGCAAGGACATTTGAAATGTTGACTATGGCGTTTGGCGAGTCTACTATGAGCAGAACAGAAGCTCAATTGTGGTATAACCGGTTTAAGGAAGGCCGAAAAGATGTCAATGACGATGCTCGTCTTGCTCGGCCGAACACGTCAACAACCGATCAGTCCGTCTGGGAGGTGCCAGAATTCATGGCCTAAATCGGTTATTAATTTAATGGAGGGTAATAGAAGGGGTGCGATTAATTGGTCGATTTTGTAAAGTTGTACCAGAAATTGTGAAATAACACAGCAAACAAAAATTTGAGTTGCTACAGATTACTGAGGAGGAATTACAGGGGGAAATTGAATTTCGTAAAATTTGTCAATTTGAATGAGAACTACCATACAGATTTAGCCCATTTATGCTTGGTACTTTAATTCCTCTGAATAAAGGTAAAATTACTAACAGCGAGTCGAAAAACAGACAAAAATCAAGATTTATGTAATTTACTGATTGGATATTACAGACGAAGGAATTATCGGCCTATTTATATGTACATGAGTGAAGGAGTTTCGTTTTTATTCTGCGAATTTACTATGGCGAATGCTAATAAATTTAGTGCAATTAACTGAAAGATTTTATTTAGATCTAAAAATATATGGATTTAATCGGCGGCTGTTACATAGCGATGGCAGTCTGGCAATCATTATAAATGAGCAAAACTTAACAAATGAGGAGATACAATGAACAACCTCAATTGCGGAAAACCGATCAATTTGTGTCAGAAATAGCGGATTGATATAACCCGTTTGCTTTCTGGCAAATTATTAGGCGGTGTCCGGTTTGAAGAATTATCATAAATACAAATATTGATCAATCGACTTCATGAAACACATTTGGCTTCTTATCAAATGCATTATACTGTAATACAATTGTAAAATGTGGAAAAACCGACAGGATTAATACGATCATTCTGTTCCTGAATTCATGTCTTTTATTCGACGTTTTTTTATTTAGGATTAAGTTTAGTATAATCCTGAACATCAGCAATTTAATATGTGGGCTATGCGCACACTTTTCCATCAACACGAATAGACTTTCGATGAAGATCTTTGTCAGTCAAATAAACTGACTGAAATTTCTGTATTGGTATCAACTGATATATACTTTCATTACTTCGGGTGAAGACATGAAAACCAACCGCTCATACCGCCAATTTATTATTACAATGATTACTCTCGAAAATCGTTGTTTATGAAACCCTTTCTTTAAATACTGCACGCATTTATGTGCATTTTTTGAATCCCTTATCAAACAAGACTTGACTGTGCGCGGATTATAAATGCAAAGCTATGTAAAAGTATGACTAAGATCCTGTAAGTTTTGCTAAACACCTCAACAGGAATATTACAGATAAGACTTTCTCTGCTTTGCTTCTATATTCTATATGAAATGTATTTAGATGCAATGAGTAGCTTCTGCGTTTCTGATGGATGTGAACTGTTCTTTTCTATAGTTTAATAGTGGCGACGCACTCAATTTGCTGGCGTCTGAGAAATTTTCATGCAATTAAAAAAATGTCTTCTTATTTATTTTTATTCTTTTAATTATCACAATTTTTAACTTGCCATATTTTGTACTAAACCTGCTATTTTTTAACATGTCTCTGTCCGCGTATTATCAGATTGGCAGTGCTGGCATGCTGGCGTTTAGTGCGGCTAAGCTCGCGGACGGAGGTTGGTTATTGCCGGCATTCTATAGGTAGACATATTGACAGCTACACAAAAATTCATCATGCTAGACAAATGAGGATGAAATAGAAAGTGGAAGCATGAAGCGAAAACGCTGATAACAGACACAGCGCAACTCATAATCATTTGGCTGTTGTTCTGCCAAATTTTGCCCCATCTTCTAGGAATTCACAACGAATTCCTCCATGATATCTCTCTTACAGATTCAGATATCCTGTCTCCTGTACCTCTACTTACTGTTAATTTTCCCCCACTACCTTGACGCCTTACTTTAGAGACAACATTTCATTTTTGAGACATTGTGAAAACTTGAATTTTATTCCTCGATTTCGTTTCACATTTTACATATACCTACATTTGTGGAATCTGACCTCGCCTCGGTTTAAAGTTGGGTTGGCTGCTCCAAAAAAAAAAAAAATAAATAAATAAAAATAAATAAATTAATTAATAAGTAATTGTAACAACTTTCCCTGATTCTTTTAATTATCTGTGGGCGCCATCTCACATTTGAGGAAAATGCGTTTGCGACCGGGATATGTGGCGCTTACAGGTCAATCTTTTTTAGGGCTCTCGGATCTCCTTCATGGATTTCAGTAGCCTTGGCTGTGATTGAAGATCAATGTTTGCTCAGGAGTCTAAGGCTCTCAAGGCTGTCAATCAGCCATTTTTCTATGTAATTTTCTTCGTTTGTATAATTTTTTTCTGCAGATTTTCCTCTTTCTTTAGGCAATGAAAGCTAAGTACTGGGACTAGCGATAAGCAATTTCCATAAAAAAAAATTCGCGACGGACAGCTCACCCTACAGCCAGACGCGCACGCCCTACCTCCTGAAACACGCAATTAACACTACGAAGTTTCGAATGCGAACAGAGAAGAAATGGGGTACACACTGAAACAGGTTAGATATAAAGGCTGCAGCTGAAGAGAGCAAACACAAGAAGGCAACTGCTTTGTGCATGTCCACACCGTAATAACGAGTTTGGCGAAATTAAATTTTCAGGGAAACATCATAGGCGATAAGAAATAACAGTAATCTCATTGTCTCATTGCATTGTTCAAAAATTGAATTATTAGGAACTCGACGAATGTGGGACAAAAAATAGCACTTCGCAGGGATTAACTTTTTTATAAAATGTTTTTTCTTCATGTTAAAAAAAGCTAATACTTCTTTCTGTTTCGTCACATCTCCTTAATTGAACCATTAAAGACAAAATCGTAGAAATTGGCAAAAAAGACTTCCCTTTGCATTGCGGCAAACTATCACATTATATCGAAAGTTTGCAACATGATTCATTTTCCATAACGCATTTTACACAAATTTCTTTCCGAATACATCTTTTTCTACACCTTCACCTGGAGGAATGAAGGTATACATCATTTGACATTTGGTTGACAAAATAATGACAGTACTTGTATAGGTACATTTCCCGAACGAAGGACTTCAGGACGTTGGTATATGTAAGTCAGCTCAACTGACTGAAATTTATGTACAGTTCAATATTTTTTTAAATAACTCCAAAATCGGTTTTCTGAAAAGTCGGGTATTTGAAAATTATTCTATGCTTGTTTAATTCTCGGCTCTTCTAGTAATGACATAATTAACCAATGCGGAAATTTCGTTTAAATGAACTGACCAACAAATGAACACCGCCACAAAGCATTTTTTTATTGTTTCAAAAATCTAAGGAGTGTGGGGCGTTGTTCTTATCAACAAATGCTCTGAATGATTTCACAGTACTGCATTTGGTAAGACTGAACAAAAGGTATGTATTCAATATTATATGGGCCAGATCAAGAAATTGTTATTAGATGTATTAGAAATGACGGGATTATACAGTCGATTTTTTCTTCCATTTTACCAAGCATTGTAATACATGGAATTTCATTAGCCATCCGAATAGGTATAGCACCACAGTCCATACTTATACCCAGAACTAAGCTTATCAAAAGCAGGACGTGTGTCACGTTTCAATGCAACTACTTGAAAGCTGAGACTATATGGGCTAAATTGGCCATTTGTATGGGAGGGGGTCGTTATTTGATCGATTTATCTCAAATTTTGCCAGATCCTATACGGCAATACAATGAATGCATTAGCAGTTACAGGGAAAAACTTGAATTTCAAAATGAAAAGTAACATTTACCAGGAGTTAGTGAGCACAACCATGGCCAAAAATACAGGTCACTGCAGTCATCGTGTTAGGATTTATAGAGATTAAATTGAACTTCGGAAAAAATGGTCTGTTTTCGGATGGAAAGTTTTAGAAGTGACAAGATAATGCGGTCCATTTTCATTGGATACTACTTTAACAGAACCCACACTTGACTTAATTTAGAGTAACCAGGATAAAGATATGAATCAAAGAATATTTGGGTTAAATAGGTCATTTGTATGAGAGACAACGTAAAGGGCATGTTTAACTGATCGATTTTTTCCAAATTTTAATTTTCATAGATCAAAATAATGGATACAAATTCAGATCACTGCGGTAAAAAATTAAAAATTGATGTTCGGAAAACCAGTCAAATTGTATGGAAGGTACTAGCAGGGGCTAGACCGATATAGCCTATTTACAGTCTAGAATCTGGCAAAATATTAGGCTCTGTTATAAAATATTTGTAAAGAATTAGAGCAGTTCCCATATGTACCAACCAACCTGGCGAACGAACATGGCTCAATCCATTTAAAAAGTCGTGAAACACATTTGGTCGAAATTTACTTGAAACTTTGGACTCTTTCTTCTGGGTGTTACATTTTTGCTGTGTCAACTTATATGCGAGTGGGATTAACTGCCCCACCAATGTTAGCGATACAAACTATAATAATAAGCAGAATTGTAGATGAATCGGGCAGACTGATTCTAAATTTTGGGGGAAAATGGGATTCTTGAGGAGTCTGCACTTATCACGTTTATTTAAAACCCAAAACTAAGGCGTGGGTACAATAAAGGATGCGATAAATTACCTCCCCTCGCATATAAGGTGTAATTGAAGAAATTCATTATTTTTGCATAACATTAAGAATTTTATTTGACATAGTTAAAATAATCCGATTATGGGCAAACATGCATTTTTTTGTTCGACAACTTGTTGCCATTTTGACGGTTATACCGCCATGATTTCTTATATAATCCCCCATCCCAGTTGGCACAAAACTGGGACAGTCGATTTTCACTAGCTTCGGAACAGGTGGTTATCATTTGGCGCCTGGTCCAGACCATATTGTTGATGCGTAAGAACCCCCAACCGAAAGCTTCTAGTGCGCTTCTATCGATGTGTTTGGTCTGGCGTTGCCGTGATGGAATACAACTCCTCTCTCACTGGCCAAGGGTGACCACTTTTGTACCGTGCAAGTTCATTTTCGGTGCAAGTTCGAATTAAGAGGAACAGCTTATAAAAGATTATTCTCCGTCAATACCGCGATGATTGTTTTCGCTTGACGTTGTCGTAAGTGACCCATTTTTCATTAGCTGTTACCGCCCGCTTTAGCTATGTTGCGATTCAGTCCATGAACCGGTCTCTTGTGGCACTCATGAATCGAGTTTCTTTTTGTTTTCTGCCTTATTCAGGTAGTTTCAAACAGATTTTGTGCAATGGTTGACTTGCCGGAGTAGTGTTTTCATGACGATTGGAGTTGATGATTTCCATTATTTTATTGGTATATTCGACAATTGGCCTTCCAGAGTATGGTGTATCTTTAACATCAGAATTATAGAAACGGAATTAAAAAATCAAAATATCATGCGGTTGGCAATTGCCTTTTTGCATTTTATCGAAGAAAAGCTGTAAAATATGGCGAGCGCTCTAACAATACTGAGTCAAACAATTACAAAACTGATCATTGAAACACTTTCGAACATGGAACATTTTAATTGCTGACAAGGCAAGCAATATGTGGAGATCTTTTTCCCTAACTTATCCCAAAATATATACAGCTTCAACTTTTCAAAACATCTTTAAAAAATTAATCAGATGAAGAAGTGAAATGTTTCACATTTAATTGAATCTTTCCATTCATAGGAAATTCTTTTTTACGTTTTTTATGAGAATCCAATGCAACAGTGTTAAGTTCAAGAAACGGGGTATGAACATCTGGCATGCGGATAATCAATTCCTTTAGACAATGATCAGCAAACTCTTATATTCAAGCTGGTTTTGGAAACATAATTTGTAATACGTAATCCCATAAAACTTTTGAATTGGCCCGAAAGTGTGGGGGTGTCAGAAGGCGTGCCGTAAATTCTCATCGAAAATGCATAAATTGATAGACGAATATTTAAGTTGCTGCAGGTTATGAATTTGGTATTATGACGGAAAAATGCATTTTTGATAAATATAGGAGGTACTAAAAAAATGTGTAAGTACCCACCATTTTTTTTTTCTCAGAATTACGTTTATCAAACGAGTATTATCGTATGTGCCAATTTTGATTGGATTCAGAGCATCTGCCAGAAAGATATAAAGGAGTGAATATATGGGATAGATCGGTCATTTATGCCTACTAATTATAAATAACAGAGGAAACATTTAATTTCTAAAAATGGCCAGTGTGTCTGGAAGGCTTGAGAGAGCAGAGTTCCGCAGTCCGCTTTCATTCACAGATTAACTGTCGTGAATCTTTAAAAAAACATCTTAAACTAGTTACAACCTAATAATTTTCTAGATTGTAGCCGGGCTACGTTCATTAAAATTAATTAATTCTCTGAAATTGTTGCTTTGTAATGCTCAGTAAAATGAGAAAAGATCGACCGATTTAGCACGTCCCGTCCAATAGCTCCCATACAAATAAGATATTTAATCCACACATTATTAGGTTTTTGTCTTTCAAGCAGTTGAACTAAATTCAGTCAGGCTTGAAACACATTATGTATCTTATATAGCTAATTTTGGAATGGAAATGGTTCTCTATTTTTTATTTTTAGCACTAAGTTTTCTAAAGAAAATGCGTTAAGCGTTTACAAGAATGTAAATGTGTGGCTTTTCCATACAAATTGGTCGATTTTCAGAATCGATCTATTGGAAATACCATCTTTCCTTTGTGGTTTCGAAGTAGTAACGCGCAATAACTTGGATTGGTCTATTAATAAAAAGCGATAATGAAACCATGACCCTTCTGACACCTTGCATACGAATGGCGGGTGCATTTTAAGAAGTTGTATTGAATTCTGTTAAATTTGCCACATCAGGTTCAATTAAAATTAAATTAGTTTTGAGAATAAAAATGGATTGCAATGCAGCATCTTTTGTAGTAGTTCCTATAAAAATTAACTTATTTGTTAAAATGTAATTATTCCTGTGTAAACCTTAATTGTCAGACGATAGCAACTTAAGTTCTTCTTAGCTGTACAGCATCATGATGGTTGCTAAAATTTGATCGATCAATTGACCCCAATTTCAGGCACCTCCCATGCAAATAAGTAGTTTTATCCATGAGTACCCAGGTCCACATTTGCCTTTAATTAGAGTATTGGACGCTTAGTTAGGGTGCCGCGCGTGCAAAATTTGGGAAAATGATTTGTCTTCTCTATAACTTCAGTAATTTATAACTTTACTCCTGAAGTATAGGTAATCTTTTTATCATATCTACGTTTCGGATCGTTGCCTAACAAACCTTTTTCAATTTCTTTAAGGTGGCATGTGATGAAGGCATTTATAACTCAGTTCACTTGATGAAATTTCTGCTCTGACTAAATTTTGTGTTTATGTGTTAGTTCATGGTAACGTACTGAGATTGGATAGCAGGAAGTTAATAAATATTCTGCCACAAAAAGCTGATAGCCAGCCGGGATTTTACTTTATTACGAAGTTTAAAAGTTTGAATTTTGTATTGTGACTGCTTGCCTCTCTTGCTTCAGCTTTTCTGCTACTTAAATCTGCTAAATGTTAATAATTGTTGCAAACAGAAGACGTTAGACGTTGAGCTCATCGTTTGTCTTTATTTGCATCCATAATATACTTGTCTGCTGACTGTTTTACCCCCACAGCATTAATTCATGCTACATTATCAGCTTTTGTCTTCATTTTTAATATTAAATCTCTTCCGTTTTCTTTACGTGACACACTCGTTTACAAAGTAATGAAGGAATATATCATTTGATGCTGCCAAAAATGTAACACCCAGAAGGAAGAAGCTAAAGCATCAGGTACATTTTCACCAAATGTGTTTCATAACTTTTTATGTTGATGAAGCAATGTCCGTCTGGCAGGCTGGTGAGCATGAAATGCGTTCGCTAATCTGTACTCAACTTGTCAAAACTGGGCACATTATATTGTATATTGTACAAATCGGCCGAAGTTTTGAAATTCAGTTTTTCCCCTATAACCCCACATTTGTTGACTGGAGCATTTGCGTTTTTTATAATGCTTTGCTGATTTTGAAAAAATATCGGCCGACTACCAAGCATTTTCTGGCACCTCGCGTACAAATGACACATTTAGCCCATATATTTTTAAATTCATATCTCTTACCTAAATTGTTAATGTAAGTTCTTACAATGGAAATGGACAGCATTGTCCCTTCTGGTATCTCCAATACAGATTGGCCAATTTTTAGAAATTCAAATTTCCTCTGCAATTTTTAATAGGTAGGCTGTAGAAGACTAGCCTTTTGTTCAATATAGGTATATTGGCTTACAATTCTCTTCCCTTTTGGAAGCTTTCATATAAATTTAATCCACATACTCATAGCTTCATAACTTTTAGTAGTTGTTAATAGTGAAATCAGTCAAATTTGGCATTCGCTATGCGCTTAGTAAAGTAAGTTATGGAAATGAAAAGGGGGGAATTGTCAAACCTCTTCTGGCAATTCACATGCAAATTACTGATTTAGTCCATATTTTCTTAGATTAATATCTTTGTAGGAATTGCACTGATTTCTGTCAAATTTGGCAGTCGTGTTGTGTGTTTGGCAAAATAAGTTCTGCAAAAGAAAACAGGGGACGTGAAGTAAATTACGAGAACGAAAATAGAAGTCACACTCTTTCTAGTACTTTCATACAAATTGGCCGATTTATCGAAATTTAATTTTTCCTTCGTAATACATAATTCATTGTCTACGTCACTTAAACTTTTTGCAATAATATCGAGTTATAATTCTTCGTAAAATTTAAGAAATCGAGCGGAAAACCACGCCCTCATTAGTAATTCCCATACAAATTGTGCAATTGAATGCACTAAATTCGATATAATTTAGAACCCATCAGGAATTTAGCAAACTTAGCTCTGCTAGTGAAAATGTCTGAATATTTTTTAAAGAATCTAGTGACTCATCACATTCATTGTGGCACTCCTCACACTCCTGCATCAACGCAAAATGATGTTAGTTGACGGTTTTTTTTCTTTTAGTTTCGTGAACAAAAGGGTGCAGATAACTAGAATTTGAACTTGTTTTTTTGTGAGATACTGAAAAAAACATAATTATGTCATTTGGTCATATTTCGATCATAGCAGCATTACTGCAATAACTTCTGCAACATATTTCAATATCTCTGTTTTATAATTTCAAAATGGTTCTATGAATATTGCCTAGAAAGTGATAAGAGTAGATTTGCCAATGCAGCTGCTTCGAGAAATACGATGAAGACTATGACTTTTGCTGATTTCATTCGTTAAATATTTCTTTTCTGATTGCACGTAAATGATCAAAATCAGATCGCTTTCCAAAAGACGGCTTTTCTTCTTTTTCAGAATATATTTGTTTTGCATGCCGTCAGGGGAAATATCGATTACATTGGAATATGGACTTCAGAATTAGAAGTAGTACATTGATACTATATAATCTTGTCAAGAATTGATGACATTGTAACCTTGCTGTTGCAGTCGACGAGTTAAGAGTTACGGGGCAGACACGTACAACCACAGGTATAACATATTAGGGTGTGCGAAGTTTCAAGAAGTTTCGTAATCGTGTCCTTCACCGGGACAGACTGGCATTGCTTACCCGACATAAAAGATCATGAAACGCATTTGATCGAAAGATATTTGTCGCTTTAAACATCCGTATTCTCGTATTAATAGGTTATGTGGGGTTATCCATTTTTCGTTTTCAAGTAACCTTAAATAAAACACACATAAAGCTATGATTTCTATAGGATGGCGCATGAGCAACGCTAAGATTTGGTCAGTGAATACGTTTTTTGTTTAAATTATTTTTTCGTCTCTTTACAGAATTTACTAAATAATACTTTGAAAATTTATGATGGAAAGGACAAGCACGGAACAAAGAACCAGAGTTTTTCAATTTTACTTTAAAAGTCAGCATTCGATTATTCAGATCATATCGAAATTTCTTTCATGTTCGAAATGTTCCTAGCGTTCCAACAATTTACCGATTGGTTCAGCGTTTTGGGCAACAAGGGAATGAAGAGACCATTGCTTGAGTGCAAGAAAGTGTTAAGGAAAACCCCGAAACTTCCACCAGGTGACATTCTCAGCAGTTGGAGATGTCTAGGCGTCATATTTTCCCATATGAGATTCAATTGGTTCACAAGTTAAAACCAATGCACAAGAGCGCATTCAATATGTCCATCGTTAACGTTACTTATGCGTCACCCTTTATAAACCTTTTGTTTCATCATAATGCTTGCACTTTGCCTCTATGTAAAAAGTACAATGTCATTTGAACGACCGCTTGTAGATTGTATGACGCAGTATATTGGATTTCAAATGCTTCAACGTTTGAGGACTATCCACGTAAACACGGTATATGACGTAGCATGATCTTGGTGGCACCGCCAACACGTGAATTTACACTTTCTGGAAAGTGCAATAAAGCAAAAATCGGTCGTGTTGTGTGGCTGGTGGCACCGTCTTGTTGAAATCACATAACGTCCAGTTTATAATCTTCAACTACCGGTAAAGAAAAGTCGGTTATTATACGGCCATAGCGCTCTAAATTGACATTCGGGTTTTCCGTCGCACTTTCACTAAGAAACACGATATTTTCGGCAGTGCGTACATTGCGATGATGACATACATATAGACGTTTCCATTCCCTTCAAATTTCTTCACAATATTGCCAATTTCTTGCACAGTAAGTCGATTATTACGACCATAAACACCCCGTAATGCACGAAACGTGCCCACGTTTGAATCACCACTTTTGTACTAAGTTTGAACTATTTGTACACTTTCTTCATTTACTAAACGATCTATATTCGTAAATGGCAAAAATGTCACAAAAGAAATAACGCTTCAGATGCCAAGTATTTAACAGCCGACAGCCTTGCCAGACCTGCTGTTTTGAAACCACTATGTGCGAAAACCTATACGAGTATTATAACTTCATACCCTTGCGTGCAGGTACAAAAAATATATTTTACCTGAGATCTCCTTCTTGTTATAGAGGAGTCATCGATTTCTGGTAATTTAGTTAACTTTTACGGTTTTACAAATTTTTGGAAAATTACGAAAATTTTTTAGGTATAACTTTTTGTTGAACAAATAAACCTTTAAATCTTTGGAAAATAAACAAAAATATGTCTGACTATAAATTAATGATCGTTGCCAATTTCTTAAATGTTTCGTCAATTTCCAGATTATGATTTTAAAGGAATCTATCTTAAACAGTTGTTCCATCGCTGATTAAATGATTGTTATGTTCATCAGGACATAACAATCATTTACGGAATTCAGTTATAGATTTCGTTTGAATCTCACATTTTTATATAGCGGGACCTTAACAGCCAACTAATCGATTATGTGGTTTATATGTCCAAAATCTTTTAACTAACGAAGTAGTGATTGTTGTACATACATTTTACAATCTAATTGGGACGATTTTAAAAGTTGTACAAAATTAATGTTGATATACAAAGTTGCCATCAACTATTAAAATCCTAAGTGCGTATCAAAAATAAATAGTGGCATTTAATGAGGATTTTATTGTCTTATAATTGATACACCGATCACACCACCAATCCCATCACATAAAAATATCTGTTGCATTTGCAAACTAGTGTTATTAATCATTCCAAGGTAGTTACAAAGCCGCCCTACAGTATATTGTATCCATCCAAGTCCTATGCCATCAAGTTTTGTGTTGAAAATTTCGTTATGCAATTAAGGAAAGATAGAAGACAAAGTATGTGACAGCAAAATTTGGAGAAAGTGACTAAAGGCATTGTTGCCTTCCTACAAAATACAATGAAAAGTTTGGGATTAAAGTGTGACACTTCGAAGGGTGCCTTGTGGAAGCTGGAAGAATATTTTTAGTGCCTTAAGTAACTACCTGCACACAATATCTAATCGAGTTTTAAAATCTGTAGCCATCTTTATTAGAAAGTTGTACAGACACACTACTAAAGTAAATCTCCAAAGGTTGTTACGATGGTTAAGCAATAAGACCCTAAGCGACAGTAACCAAAATAATGCTCATCGTAAGTCTTCTGCAATATTTTCATTCGGCACACGAAATTCAATTTGCGGTACAAAACTTGAGACAAATTCATTTCTTCAATATTTTCTTCATTGCAAAAATAGACGCTTAAGATAAAGTGGAAAATTCGAGTAAAGGGGGAAAATGACAGATAGTTATCCTCGTCAGTATAGAGGACAGTTGTTGTTAAGTTAGCGACAAAATAAATTTTGACAATTCCTTTAAATTAGCTTTTCAATTGCAAATATGCAATAAACAGAACAGAGTTCATGTTTGCATTGAAATAATCACAAATTTCAGATAATCACAGTCCTCATAAATGGTTTATTTATTTCCACAGTATTCTACATACATCACGTCTTTTTATACCTTTTTCCTTTTTACGTCTTTTTATATATAATTTGAGACGGCCAAAAATGTAACAGCCTGAGGGTAGCGTTTAAAGTATCAAGTACTTTTTGGCCAAATATGTTTCATTACTATTCAAGTCTATTGGTCGATGTCCGTCTGTTTGGCTCCCTACTACGGAAGGGATTGTATATAGGCTATAACGGTTCATTCCGTCAGATACCTCGCACATAAATTAGCCGATTTTCCAAAATAAATTTTTCCCCCAACCCATTGAATTATTTTATGTTTCTTCCCTGTATTTATCACACAAATTACAGATGTAATCAATATACTGAGTTCAGTGAAATTTAATAAATGTTAAGCATTAGGTGAAGTAAGTTCTGCGAATGAAAACAGGGGACTTTACCACACCCCTTCTTGTATCTCCCATTCAATTAGTCCAAATTGTCGAAATTTAAATTTACACGCCGTAATTCCTAATTCATAGAGTTAATTAAATTTTCCTCCAGTTATTTGACAAAAAACCGATTTAGCCAGCGTTTTGCCACCAATTATGTATTCTATATACGAGTATATGGGGTGGCACATAAGTAACGTTTAGATAGGATCAGTGATCATTTGATCATTTTCTGTTTAAGTCTTTTTTTCCGTCTCTTTACGGCATAAACTAAATAATACTTGGGAAATTTATGATGGAAAGCCTGAGCACAGAACAAAGAACCAAAGTTGTTCAATTTTACTTTGAAAGTCAGCATTCGATTATTCAGATCATATCGAAATTTCTTTCATGTTCGAAAGGCTCCTAGCGCCCCAACAATTTACCGATTGCTTCAGCGTTTTGGGCATCAAGGGGCTGTCTGTGATCTTCTGCGTGCTGGAACGCCTCGTGCAGTTCGAAAAGAAGTGACCATTGCTCGAGTGCAAGCAAATATTGAGGGAAACCCCGAAACTTCCACGAGGCGACATTCTCAGCAGTAAGAGATGTCTACGCGGTCTTTGCAAAGCATTTTACATATGTTCCATCTTTTTCCATATAAGATGCAATTAGTTCACGAGTTACAACTAAATGATGCACAAGAACGTATTCAATATTATCGCCGTTAACGTTGCTTAAGCGCCACCCTTTACGTCTGCCACGCTTTACAAATTATCAGAAATGGTTCAATATTGGGTTTATACGCTGATGACACCGCTACAGTTTCAAGCGGGAAGGTCTTAAATGCTATTGTCAAACATATGAATAAAAATTTCACGCATGCTGAAAAACATCTAACAAAATTGAAAATTCAAATTTATCAAGCAAAAACACAGGCAATAATTTTTCCCTTTAATAAGTCATCAAAGAGAATACACAGCATGCTACTTAGTATGTACAAGGATGCCAAATTCCCCTTCAAACCTCCATGAAATATCTTGGCAGAATTCTGGATAATCGTTTGTCGTTTAAAGAATAAAAATCTGTTAAATGTCGGAGAACATTTTATTTTACATTTATTGAAAATCAACGCTAAATTCCAAGAACAAACTTCTACTATACAAACTGTGCATTCGTCCAATTATGACATATGGATGCCAAGTATGGACAGAAATCTGAGCCAAAACATATTTGAAAAAACTTCAAATATTTCAAAATAAAAATATCAAAATAATCTATAATCTATGCAGAATATATTTAACTTTTCATCTCTACATGCGATTCAAGAAAGGTATATTTAATGCCATAACCACCATTTTTCACAAAGATTCGAAGATCGGAACAGATAGAGAAATCCTAAGAAATTTGAATTGTTAATTCCTTCTATTATTTCAGAAATGAAATTTAACAAGTTTTAAATGCTCAAACTTTCCTAATTGATTAAAAAAGTGATTTTTCTCTATCTTTTTCCCTAAGTTGTTTTGTTTTTTTTTTTTTTTTTTTTTTGTATAAGCTAAATATTTTATCAGCAATACGTTTCTAGTTGTTGCAACACTTAATATAAATTATATCTCAAGCTATGAAACTATTCAAAATTATGTACATTTTAAAATTGTAATATTGATAGATAGAAAAAAATCATTACTCAGTATATACTAAAACTATAAGTCAATTATAAGGCAACGTTCAGAAATAACCAGTACCGAAATTTCATACAGGTGAACTGGCTCACAAGTACCTTCCTTCAAAGTCCTTTTGCGTTGGTGTCAAAAATAAGCAACAACAAAATATCAAGGAATGATCTGAGTTAACAAAAAAAAAAAAAAAAAAAAATTATGATAAGGAAAAGACTTCTGCTTACAAATTATATTTTTGCAAAATCGGATATTTGTAATGATCTGAGGGACGTGAGTACGCAATCCTTTTTCATTCACAGAACTAATTTGGCAAAGCACTAAAATTATGCTCAATTTATTGTATTTAATGCAAACGTGAATCTGGAAATAGGTGGGTTAAGTTAGATAATTTGTGTGGGTGGCACCAGAGAGGACACAATTAGCCCGTCGATATTTTTACATTTTGACAAACATCACAATGTGATCAATTAACAAACATTTACTATAAGAATTTAAGTTACTGTATGCTTTAGGATTTTCGGAGTTGCCAGCAAAGAATTCAGTCAGATAAACTGACTTATATACAGCTTCACCCAATATCCTGTGTTTGTGAAAAAGTGGGCGGGGCGCCTGAGTTGTGTGGAAAATCATTACATTCTAATCAATTGCTCTGAATTAATGCATAACAGAGGAAACTACAACAGATTGTGTGCATCGTGTCTTAAAAAGCATGTAGATACGCCCACATTTATAGAACTACTCGTATATTTATTATTTTATTATATGAAAAAATGGGCATAGGAATATGTGGGTTTATTTAGGCAACTAGTATGGGAGGTGGCAGAAAGGTCATGGTTATTCAACCGTTTTTTTGTTTTTTTGCAGGGTAAACAGAATTTCAATAAATGAGTCAATCTGTATGGGAGCTACTACAAGGTATATTTTCTCAAATATAACCAATTATTATAAATCAAAACAATGGATAACAATTTGGGCTACTATAAGTTACTGATAAAAAATTACAGAGGAAAGGTCCAATTTCAGAAAATTGTTCAGTCCGTATGGGAGGTATAAGAAGGCGTGGCAATGTTGTCCATTGCCATTCTCACACTCCAATTTGGTAAATCCTTAACTTGTATAAAATTCTACTAAATTCAGTGCAACTAAATAAAAGATACGAACCTAAGAATATGAAGGTTAGATCGTTCATTTGTATCGAAGGTACCAGAAGGGTTGCGGTTAATTGGCCGGCAAAAATGTAAGACTTTGATGTGCATGAATCAGAAGATGCAGGGAAAATAACTGAATTTCGGGAAAACGGTCGATTTGTGTAGGAGTTGCCGGAAGAGATGGATCGATATAAACTATTTACAATCTCTTAGGCTGTGGCAAATTTTAGAAAGTTTCATAAAGATTCATAACAGCCAGATTTTGCTCAATCGCCTTGTTTTATTTCTTGACTCATACGTGTCATTCCTTTATTCTAAATTTAGTGAAATTTAACAAATATTAAGCCACTAGCAAACTTAGTTTTGCGAATGAAAATGATCTCCATAGCCATCACATGTGACAGAATTCTTCATCATTTCTAAATGAAAGACAAAAAGAGGAAAGTTTAGCGAAAGTATGTATGAGTCAGTTAACCGGACTGAAATTTATGTATTTATTTTTTAAAGTAAACAATAGAATGTGAGAAATAATTGCACCAAAAATTATTGTTATGGGTTCCACGTCGCCTACATAAAGTGACTATGAACTTTGTGCTAAAGTCGTTCCATCAATCAGTTTTTGATAGAGTTCGTATACTTCTACTTCTCCGAAATTTTGTTAAATTAAATCCACTTTTTATATTTGCGGAACTTCGTATTAAGATCATTTTCTCCTATAGATTTTAATTAATTGGTACCAAATGTCTGTACCTACATTAACACCATTTTTGCAAAGAGAAAGGGCTCAGATACTAATGCCCTGCTCTGGTTGCATCTGTCAGCCACATAACTACTTCTTTGTTCTATGATTTAATAATTTTTCCCTGTTTCATTCGTGACAAAATTGTCAACCATTGTTCCATGGAATAATTACAGTATTTTTTCCAACGAAATGCAGATTCATAAGTGCGCGCACTGTTTTTGGAAAGTTTACTATATTTTCGCATAGAAATCTGTCCATAAAATTTTACTTCTATAGAATTTCATCCCTCATGCAATTACAATTTGCATTTTCATCAATTTACAGTTATGGCTATGGTCGAAATTGACATAAGGCAGTGCTAAAAGTAAATAAAATTTGATTTGCGAACTGAATAGTTAAACGCCAATTTACAATTTGTGTTTTAAATTAACATATTCGATTGAAAGGACGATTTCAGTTGAATTTGTAACATTTTGACTATTTCGCAGTTGATAATATTTTGTGAAGAAGGAGAAAGAAATTTTACAGCATATTAATCTTCGCACAAAAATATGTATATTCAGTCGCACAGAGAACACATGTTTTGTGTTAAATATTTAAAGAAGAATATTAAACATTATATTATTTTTTAAATTTATGAAGTGAACTGATTTTCGTATATACTCAAAGCTCTTTTGCTTATTGCGAAAGTGTGCCGAGCGCAAAAAGGATGTGATAAATCCCTCTATTCTCATCATCACTTACCGAAATTACTTGTTATAACGTGCATATAACATAATATATTTATAACGTACTCATAGAGGGTTATAAATTTTTCGATTTCAAAAGCAAAGTTAAGTAAAAGACACATAAAGCTATGATTTCGATGCAACTTTTATTTCATAATAATGCTTGGACCTTGCTATTATGAAGTACAATTTAATTAAAATGACCGCCTCTGGGTTGGTAACAGCAATGGATCCTTTTGAGATAGTTTTCGATCACTTTTTCGCTTATTTCGGGCGGTATCTCGGCGATAACTTGACGAGTTTTAGTTTTAAAATGCTCTAACGTTTAACAATTATATTCTTCGACGTAACCTCACAAAGAAAGGTTAACCGTGTCAAATAGCATGATCTTAATGGCCAATTGACCTCGCCAAAACATGAAATTACACTTTCTGGAAACTTCTCACACAATAAAGTCACGTTGTATTAATTGTGGCACCATGTTGTTGAAACCATATATCATCCAGTTCATAATACTCAATTGCAGCTCCAAAAATGTTGGTTATCATACACCCATAGCGCTCGTCATTTGCAAAATAATACGGACCAATGACACCTCCAGACCATATTTCGCAACAAACAGTTTTTCCGCATGCAATTGTTTTTCCACAATCACGCTTTCTCTTTCACATTGCGATGATGCAGAGTTTTAGCTACATTTGCAATGCTTCCAGCTTCTTAAAACTTCTTCATAATCTTGCCAATTCCATGCACAGCAGGTCGGTTATGACGACCATAATCATCCCGTAATGCTTGAAAAGTGCACACGTTTGAATTACCACTTTTATAGTAAGTTTAACTGTTTTCACGCGTTCTTCGGTTGTTAAACGATCTATATTCGTAAATTGTAAACCGTTCACGAAATAAATACCACTTCAGATGACAGGTATTTAACAGCTGATAGCTCTGCCAGACCGGCGGTTTTGAAACCACTAAATGGATAACCCTTACATATCTTGCTGTCTTCTGCTTTGAAATTATATGGAAGTTATTAGGTGCACAGCTAAATTCCCACTGTTTGCCAATAGATGATGCTAGTTTTAGTAACCTTTACGGCATGAGCCAAGCTTAGGCATATGGTAAACATACCGCTTCGACACAGTAGTGATTTTTTTTGACGTCATATTCTTTTGGTTGTGTGAATATGTATGATTTTGTGCCCAAAAATCGTCATATGCGGGAAGTATTGATTTTTTTTCTTTAAATCGGAGAAAACGGCGTTTGAAGCTCATCGAGGGCCTCAAAACGTTTACAAACATTTATAAAAAAAACAGCAAGAACTAATTTCATCAGATCAAATTGGTTAGCTCATATATTGGGTATCCTGACCAGAGCGGCAATGCAGACCATTCGCGGTATTAAATTTAATAAAAGCCTAAATACTAAGAAGTTATATTGACCTTAGTTCGATTGAATGGAAGTTATTAATTTGTTAAATTTAAATTAGATAATTTGGGTGGCAAAAAGGGTGATGGTATCCAGTCGATTTATCACACATTAATTTAATGCAATTGACGAAAAAATTAAGTTAGGCTTGCAAAAGGAAAATTAATTTTTCATAAATCGATCAATTTCTGTCAAAGGTATCAGAATGGCCACCATAGCAAAGCGGTCCATGCGGAAAATCAGTCAATTTGTGTAGGAGGTAATATATGTGGAAGGAACACAACAATATCAATTATTTTCGTTCTCGGAACTTATTTTTTTGGCGTGTCCGAATTTGGCAGAATTTAATTAAACTGGATAAAGCATATGAACTTAGGCACATATATGGGTTACATCCGTCATTTGCATGGCCTTACCAAAAAGGGCATGGTTAGTTGTCAGTGTTTTTACATTGTGGCAAACATGATCAATCAATATTATGTATAAAAATGTACGTTATCGTGGTCGACGATTTTTATTACAGGAAATGTGCTTCCTTCCGACCGTTATTGTTATGACAGTACGTACCCTATGTAAGCCAAAGGCGGACAAGCAAAAGCTAAGTGAATCAGGTGATCGCCACGTGCGTATGACTTGTGAATAAGTCACATATTTTGTAGACGGAAAGCGTATCGAATTGCATTCGATGAAGAACAATAATAACGGAAACTAGAGATCATGTGAATGAAGTAATAAACTGTAAACTTTATTAACGAAAACTAAAAATCATATGAATAAAATAATAATTTGTAAAACTTTTCAACAGGAATTACAGATTATGAGAATGAAGTAATAATTTCCAAACTTTAGCAAAAGAAATTAGAGACCATGAGGTCTCTAAATAAATTGGGGCTTGCATTACGAACAAGTGCAAGAATAAGTGGTTGGTTCTCAGTAGAGAAAATACAGGTATTGTGAAGAAACAAAGGGATAGACCGCCGTCCATAGTAATCGTTCTTTTTCAACGATTCCCGTGTTTTTAATCTTATATTTCAAATGATATATTTACAATATCAAATGATATATTTCATCATTCTTAGGGCGAAGACATACAAGTTATTGCTTTGCTGAATGAATTAATTGAATGACTGATTGATTACCCCCAGACCTAAGACTGGAGTACGACTGAAACGAAATGAGAAAAGAATTAGCAAAACTCATGTTTTGTTTTTTTAGATAGAACAAAACAGACATAAATTATGAAATTAGTTGTATATATTCATGCATCGTGATTGGGAAGGGATTTTTGGAAATTCGTAATTTTGAGAGGTAAAAAAAGAAGAGGGCAAAAATTATAGAATTGCAAATTTTAAAACTGTTATTTCTGCAACAAACGACTCAAACTAATATCATAAAAACTTTGGCTGAAATAATAATAGTGTAATTACAGGTTTTAGGCACTTTGAAAATGGGTTTATAAAAAGTTTGAAATTGGATGCACAAACTTGGGTAAAAAAAACTCTTACTGGCCTTCGTAGAATTAACATTTGATTTGTGGTTTATTTAGAAACGTCTAGTGAATCAGGAGTAGTCGAAACCGTAACGAAAAAGACTATTAAATGATTTTTATAAGATGCAATAAAATGATATACATTATTGGCATTTAGGGGCTTATTTAACATAATTAGAGTATTTAACATAGTTAAGTCAAGCTTGCAGCATTTTATTCGATTACTTGTTGACGGTTTGAAGGCATTTCCATTATATCTCTGCTGATGAAACCTTCATCCCACTTGGCAATAATCTAGGACAGAGGTTTTCGCAAACTTCTCCCGATGTGAATTTTTCACCGACAAAATCTTTCATTATAGACAGGAACAGGTGGTAGTCCATTGGTGCGAGATTCGAACTATAAAGTGGAAATATTAAAACCTCGCAAACAAGCACCCGGAACTTCTGGCAAGTCAGTATCAATTTGTGTGGAATGGCGGTGTTCTGATGGAACATAATTCCTCTCCTCTTGATCAAAGTTGACCGCATGTGGGCGATTGCTTCCTTCAGACGGTCTAATTATTGACAGCGTAGGACTAAGTTAAAAGTTTGGCAACTGATTTCCTGCCAACCCAACAAAAACTTGTCTAAATCTTTCTGATCGACAATCCTGGTCTCGGCACCGTTTTCACTTGATTTTGTCGTAAGTGATCCCCTGTACATCATTAATCACCATCCGCTTCAGAAATGAGCAACTATTCGCAGATGGAAAATTGATCCATGTGAACTTGTTTTTGCGTTAACTCGTGTGGGTCCATACATTAAGCTTCTTTGTATAACCAACCTTCTTCAAGCAGTTTCGAATAGTTTTTTTTATGTAGTGTTGTGCTCCCTCGCATTCAAAAATAGTTCTATAATAACGATCGGAATTGAGGATTTTCATTCTTTTATCCACAATTTTGAAAATTGGCATTCTGAAACGGTATGTATCTTTGGGTTTAAAATTACTGCAACAGATTCGACGAAACCCAAATTACGTATGATTGGCTGTTGCAGTATCAGAACCCCAAACACATTTTGTGGTTCTGGAAACGCCAGACTTGCGTTTTCTAATTTATCAAAGAAAAACCAAAATATGCTGTTAATTTTTTGACTGAACCAATAATGAGTGAAGCAATCACAAAACTGTACATTTAGTTTCCATCGTAACGAAATCTTACCTTTCTAACCTCATTTAGCGTAATCCGATATCACATATGCAACGCGAGATAAAGATTACTAAAGCCATCTATTGAAAAAATAATGCGTTAGTTAGTTGGTCTGTTCTTAATTCATGATTTCTTAGCGTCAAAAATGATTTTGGAGCTTCACATAATACATTCTTTTAGTGGATGCCAAAAGTTTTAACATCTTAACATGTAGGTTTCCAAAAATTTGGTAATAATTTGCTAATGTTGCGCATACACCAAAAGTTTCTGCATGATAAGAAATCATAGTAAAATGTATTTATATTTCTCATGTAGCCATCGGTTTATCAGGCAACGAGAATACAACTAATATAATCCTATAATTCATCACAAATGTTGATGAATTCTCTCTTTTAAAGAATCTCTGAAACCCGAACTTACTGACATTAAGACAATACGTTTTTCTGGTAAATTATTTTTGGAATAAAAAAATCTTTGCTTACGGTATTCTATCATCTACAGTTTGATTTAAAAAGATACGAGTAGCTCGAATTAAATTTCAATATATTACATTCTAAAAACTAGAGGAGGTGTATAATTGAAGATAAATTTGTATTTAAATTTGATCCATATTAAGAAGAACTTCACTGTAGAACTTTACTTTTCAAAATGATCCTTTTTCTTAATTTTACACAAATTTTTTAGACTGGAACCAACTTTGCACAAAATATTGTTGGTCCTATAATAATTGGGGCTTACATTTCTCAAAAATACGCGAATCATATATCTTTTACATACGAAAACAAAAATTAACATACAGAAATGTGTAACTGTAAACCAGCTATATCAGAAAATCGCTGATGATAGATTTTTTGGGATTTTTCTATTCGCATAACGTGAAACTGCCGCTATCAGAGTCGTCGCCACTTGTACCGACCCTAGCTCTACTCTACGATTACATTTTAATGCCCGTTGGAAGCTGACAATATTCTCTGGATTTTCTCTCTCTCTCTCTCTCTCTGTAGCACATCGAAACGTATTTTGAAATTGTTTGGAAATCCGGTGAACTAGCTTACATAAAACTTTATCCAACGTTCTTGGGACAAATCCTCACATTGCCCAAAGAGCTATTTTGTAACTAACATATGTGTCGGATAAGATCGCCTTACAACGTTTATTTTATAAAATTTTGAATTTATTGCAAATACTGAATTCCGGGCCACCCTAACCTGGTTTTCCTAATAATATTGCCGCAGCAACAACAACTTACATACATACTGGTCAGTACGTATGCATATTGGTTATTTACACCTACCATGGCAATTAGCATTTCAGAAAGAAGAATATTGAACAATCGATTTAAGATGTCAGAAAAACAGTTGTTATGAATAGTTTGTTATGGACAGTTGAACTACGAAGAGACACAATTAGAAAACATTAAAAGGGCTACATACGAGCCACAGAAGAAATTGAATAAATCGAGTTAATATTAAAATAAATAAATCAATCGGCTTTTTTCTATTGTTAAACAATTTGATAAGGATTTTGTGCAAACAATATGATTTCAAGTAACTTAAATCAAAAACGAAACTACATATATATTAATGTAAAATAGAATCAACTAATTTTTCTAAATTAATTCAGACCATTTTAAGTCGTGAAATTAATCTTACTAACACCCTCAAACATGTGGGGGTTAGAAAATATACGTGAAATCCGTCAATCGAATGGGCTAAAAGGCACGGTTACAAGTACAAGTTTCACCTGAGAGGTGTGGTTAATCGACCAACTGTTCCAAATTTTAGTGGAAATTATAATGGAACATAATGCACAAGAAATCAAGAAAATTGTTTCAGTTACGGTGCTAAGAATTACAGTGAGAAATTGCATTTTGAAAAATCTGTCAATTTATAAAGTCTGTCAATTTAGAAAGTTTCATAAAGTTTTAAAGTTTTTAGTTATGGTGTCTGCCAGCCAGGCGGAATTAATAGAATTAAATAATCATACAACACATTTGATCAGAAGATAATTGGCACCCTAAACTCTTTCTTTTTAGTGTTATAGTTTTGGGCTCATTACGTGATATATGCCTTTCTTCGGGTGAAGGTGTAAAAATTGTCATTCAATGGCCGGATATTTTTCAAATTCAAATAATAATTTATAGAATATAGAGTTCAAGTGTCATTTTGTTCAAAAACCATTTGCTAACCATCAACCAATTTTTCGCTACCAAACTGGAGGAATGAATAATCTTTCCCAGCAAAAATACTGAAATAGCTGTGTTTTTAGGTAATCGTCTGTGTTGAAAAATCCATTCGAAACATTTTGTAGACTTCGAAATAAGTGAAAATTTCAATGTACCCGATCAACGCAATAAGATGGTTTCAATATTTTTTGCCGAGTTTCCCAAAATGTGTGAGACCCTACATTGCCGTAGGGAGTTTTTACGCCTTTGCGATTTCAGACATCTTCCTTTCAATGCTTGTTAACAATAGACGTAAGAATTTATGGTTTGGTTTCCCGGGAGAAATTAGAAGTAAACCACTCCCTAAAAACTCCACCAAATTGAGAGTATAATCTGTTTTTGGTACGATTAAAATTTTTGTGAGTTTAGTTTGCGTGAAATCGAAATATTGAGCTTTTTGATTAATCTAAGCGGTTCCAAATGGTTTTCAATTATCGGGTACGACACTTTCACTTTTTCCTCACTTTTCGAACATTTGGCCGCTAACTCTGGTTATTACCTTTTTGTGTAAAAATTCCAGTACCAATTTTGGAATATACGTTCTGCTAAGGCATACAAACCATACCCGTCACAAACATCACCATGTGCTGTCATCTCTTTTCTATCTTTCCTGAATTCAAAAGCAAGCGAAAACTCTCCTTTTATGTCTCTTAACGCAATTTGAATTTAATATTCAAGATAGTTAAATTGAAGACCGGGTAGTATGAAATGAGCAATTTCAAGGAAACCGAGACATCGGCTTGGTTAAAAGTCGGTCCCGATAACCCTACATGTTGCATAACAAATTGCAGGCGCGGCCAGTGCAGTTATAAATCTAAAACAACTGGAATATCTTTAAAAAATGCTACTGGATTTTAACGGCAGACCCATTAATATATTTTGGTTATAGTTGTGTTAAGGATTCCTAC
This sequence comes from Philornis downsi, assembly GCA_019455685.1. Taxonomy (NCBI): domain Eukaryota; kingdom Metazoa; phylum Arthropoda; class Insecta; order Diptera; family Muscidae; genus Philornis; species Philornis downsi. The sequence goes on from JAHXMU010000203.1 coordinate 1,481,394, forward strand.
TTTTTACATAAACCCTCGTTGACCACTGTCTCTTTGCTTTTAATTACACTGATGACAAAATTATTACATTACATAAATATGGCATTTTATTAACTATTCATAAACTTATCCACACAAAGAACATGTTCATTGTGGTAGAGGAAAAACATTTTAATGGCGACGTAAATCATTTTATGATCGACATCATGTATTATCTTTAATAAGTTAATGCAGTAGTGATTTTCTTCGAAATTTCTAATAAATGTTGCAATTTTCTTATCTTTGTTGCACAACCCGTTCGTGGTTATCGCAAAGGATCGTAAACTCGATAATTACAAGTGAGCACTTAAGAGGAAAACAACCTAATTATACATTTTTGTCATATTTCAGTTTAAAATTAATATCGTTCATTGTATCGTCCATTCGTTTGTGACACGTTTCAGAACCTTTAAAGAGCGCTCGACCCGACTACACAACGTTACAAGCATTTTTTTGGCAACAAACTTTCGGCCTGAATAGTACCACACAACAATGTAAGCGAATTGCTTTGAAAAACGATCAGAATGTTTTAGGGTAGCAAAAATTAAGGGTGATTTATAAATGACGCTTTTAACAGTTGAAAAGGGTCGTTTATGTTGTTTTGATTTATGAATTGTATTGCAATTGTTTACACTTAATTAAAAAGACGTCTCTTCCCGAGGACAAATTTGTTACTATGACATCAAATTTATCAGACCTAACAAACTCTAGCATAGTCGAAAATAATTGTTTATTAACAAAATGGCTATCCATATTCTTACATGTAAATGTTTGTTCTTGCCTTTTTAATATTGCTACTTAATAACATAACGTAGAGAACCGTACAATTAGGTAATTAATCAGTGTTAACCTAGCTAAAGCTACGAGTATCATGTCTTTCAACTGTTATTATACCATTAGTATAATGAGTTTCGAATTCGTTGTAAGAAGTTAAGAACTGTTTACCTTAAGATGAAGTTTTTAGACTTATGCAAAACGAATGAGCCATATTTATAACTGTCACGACTAATCTGAAATTTCATTTGGCTTAACATGTTTTGGCAAATATCTAGGATACTTTCCCTGCTTTCTGTACTAAACCATATGATAACATATTTGCGGCACCTACGCCAGTTTTAATGTTGTAATTGAATTCTTAATAGTTTTTCACAATTTCTGCCCTCTTACTTTATGTACAAATCAGAAAACAAACCTGTAAAATTTGCTCAAAGATTTCAATAAATTTGTTCGCCTGATTGTTTCTACAACTGTTTATTTGAAGTCACGATTTAAATGCTACTATTATTACTATAGTAAATAATTTCCCATTAAAACCTGGGTCTTCAATGATAATCAAAGGTAACACGATCGAGTTTTTCAGCATGACGTTGTCTCCCAAAGTCAGTTGTTAAAATTCGAATTCCTCTTGTTTACGCTCCTAGAATATATCGTTAGAACTATTGCATTTCAAAATACGATTTAGAATTTATTACCGAAATTGTATACATAAACTAGCAAGTACCTGCTACTTCGTAGGCTTGATTCTAGATTTTAAGTAAGAAGTCGAATTTCTCTTTAATATATGTGGAACTGCCAGTGGAGTCTCATTGCCAATTTCCACGATTCTGAAGTCAATGGTATAACCAAGCAGATGCTACTTTTTTACTCCATACCTGAAGGAGCTCTTAATAAGTGTAATTTCGGACAATACTTTAAAGCCAGGGCAGCATTTTCGTCCAGACGTGGCATCTTTTTTTGGTCCCTCTTCTCTACTGTTTTTCACTAAAAATGCTATTTTTATAAAATCCATCATTAAAGTGTGGATAGGACGCAAGGGGAATGTACTTCTTTAGTTTGGTCTTTTCAGTTTGTAGATATTAATTTCTTTGACTATGAGTGCAGTTGCTCCATCTTACTGGAACTAAATGCCGATAAAACGGATACGTCTTATGATAAGTTCTCGCTAAAAAAACATCCTTCAACATCTTTAAATAATTGTGCTCATTGGTCCCCTTTTTGCGTTTGTATCACGATTCGTGCGCCAAACTGTATTTAGAGAAAGTTTTTGAAAATATCTTTTAACATTGCGCGACAACGACTTAAGAGGAGTGCATTAATGGTTTTAACTTTTATATGATAGTTCTACTTTAGACATCTTCATTCGTCGTTTCACCACCTAATGTGCAGATTTCTAGAGAATGCTCTCATTACCTGGGCAATCTCATGATTTCATGATTTTAACTTCAGCTATTTCATTAAATCCAGTATCAATTTTGAATGTACCGTTTGGACTTCGTTTTGTAAAAGAAATCTTATGTCGCGCTTGCGTCGTAATAGCAATACTCACGTTAACTTTTATGATTTTAGCATCAGCCGTATCTATTGGGCGATGGCACTATTCGTGTCTTCATTCATTCAAGTCTTGTTAAAGGTAGCAAGTCTTTCAAATCTCATCTCAATCCTCGTTAACGCAAAAAAGTAAATTTGCCCGCCTAATTTGACGATACTAGCTTTACCCTTTTGTTATAGGCCATATTAAATTTTTGTCCATTTTCTTCCAGTTCTAAACCCTAAAAGTTCCAATTTCGGGAAATCTCCTTTTAGGGCACTGCCTAAAAGTAAGTATTTTGAGAAATTCCTTCTTGTACACCCCAATTTTCGGTATTCTAGCTTCAGTCGTTTTGCCTGGGCGATGTTTAGTCAGTCAACAATGCAAATATTATATTTAAATAATTTAATACTTGTAATGGACGATGCTGAAAAAAAAAACGCTAAAACGGCAACAGTTTATCCAAGACTCGAACAAAATATTATTACAACTGTCTTCGAACAGATGTGTGACTTCTGTTTACCACAGACTTGTTTTGTCAACAGTGACATAAACAACGATCACCTTATTTATGTTAACTCTTCTTGCATCGACAAGAAATTAAAACCTTCCTTTTTGCTGACAATCCCGAGGAGTGAAGACGTGCTCATAATTAATCTCTTCACTTAGAGGTTAATAAATAGAGAAATAATAAGACATAACCAAAATTGAAAACTGCATTACGCAAGTATTTGTGATAACGAAAGCTGCAGCGTCCAGCAGCCCAGCGTTTTTGCAGACGGGCTCGACGCTTGCCAAACATTAAAAGCCCTATCTTATCAATTAAAGCAACTTGTGGGAATTTTTGTTGCAATTATATGTGGCGAGAATTAAGTTCAGCAACACTTAACCAAGATTTTTCCACCTCTGAGCACCTCGACAGCAAAATTTGGCGGAAAATGTCTGGAACTTCCATATACGCCTGTCCAAGATCATGGACAAGACATTTTCAACACAACATATTGTTTAACAATCATGATTAAAAATTAACGTAAAAAAAAACTTAACCTAAAAAAAATTAACCTACAATATCATGCTTCAAACTTATTCTACAAAAACAACCTAAACAGATATATTGAAAACAGTCACAAACCATGCTAAAACTTAACCTAAAAATATTATCATAATGTAAATTTTAAATTCATTTAAAATCTCTAAAAATTATTTAAAACTTTCTTATTCTAATAATGTTTAAATTGTTAACTAAAGTCTTGTTACAAAAACCCTAATCAAACCCTAAGCACAGGACCAACCAACATCATCATTTTCATCAATTCTATAATATTTAGTTTCCATCACAAGCATCGAACCTATGGAGGCCTTCATCGATCATCGAGCTGGTGAGTAAATATTTAAAAAAATTATTATTATAAAAAGTATTATTATAAAAATCGCTGATAATGGTTGTCTAATTGCTTCGACGATTGTGAAGAATTGTGCGTAAAGTGAATCGGTTTTTGTAAAATGATTCATTTTCTAGATATATATAGGTACATATATTTGTAAAATTAACTTATCCTAATTTAAATCTATAAATAATTTAACTTAAAATTAAACAACATTAAATATGAATTCAAAGATTAAATGAGTAAATTAATTTGCTAAGAATGAAGTGTTAAATTGATCAGAAAGTGTTTCCAATCGAAAATGTGCTAGTGTTAGTTTAACGAATCAGGGGTTCTGGAAAACCATTTAAAGACAGAACCATGGTTTGGGAGGGTTTAGAGAAGAATATCTCAGAACATCGACGAGATATAATGCCAGATAAAATATGAATGTTGCATAGTCTTATATTCATAACTACTAATCGGGTTTTGTGTGTTTGAGTAGTCATGCGGCCCTCGTTTAATGGTAAATTTAGTTTCAATAGTTTAAACTTTTTCTTTAACTAAAAAGGGAGTCTATAATATTTTTTTTCTGTATTAAACCTTTTTGTTTAAAAAAGAACGAGAACCCCCCGCCCGACTGAAACTAGTACTCAATGGCTCCCGTAGTCCTTTTTTTCAAATTCTTATTACACCAGCATTATATCAGTGCATGTTACATATCATACTTCATGATTGTCTAATTTTAAGGATAGACGAAAAAATTATAACCTAATGAAGTTATAAATACCATAACATACTTAAAGCCGTTCGCCTAGAATTTATTGGAACCATTGAGTTTTATCAAATCACCTTATTTGTGTATGAGCCAAAGCAGGCCATTTTCAACTCTGAGTTTAATAAATAAAACCTTGATGCTTCTTAAACCATACAGAATGTAGTACAACAGAATGAAAGACATAAAACTAGGAAAATATGAGCTAAATTAGATAATTTATAACAGAAGTACCAAAAAAAAAAAAAAAAAATGCGGAGTTATCCTTTCAAATTTTCTATATTTCATCAAGTATTACAATTTAGTCCATTTAACAAGAGTCTGTGGAACTTCAGCTTCAGAGGATTTACAAAGGAAGAATTACATTTCGATAAATCGGTCAATTTATGTGTGAGGGCAAATTTGGCCGAATTATGTTCAACTGTTTGAAAGATCTGAAGAATATAATACATGGGTAAAATTGGCAATTTGAATGATAGGAGCCAGAAGGATCATGGTTATTTCCCAAGTTTCATCAGATAGTAAAATGGTCAAAAATGGTCAAAAATTGTGATTACTGCAGTCTACAAATTTGAAATTACATGACAGAAATTAATTACAGAAAATCGGTCAGCATGCGTGGGAGGTACCAGATATAGTGTGATGTCTCATTTTCATACCCAGAGCGTACTATAGGTAGTCCTTAAAGTGCAAACTATCAGGTTGAGGCCGTTTCATACGGGCATTTGGTCAAAGGACACGTAGTATTTTAAACACTTCCTTTTGAGTGGTACATTTTTCCCGTATCAAATGATATATACCTTCTTTCATTCTAGTGAAGGTACAGGGTGTCCGTCGGGAAAGTATACTACTTTTTTGTTTATAATTTTTGATTAAATGAAAGAAAATGGATCTTATATCGATAAATATTTTATCAAATGTTGGCAATTATGTATGGAATACAATTTCAGATAAATGCCCGTCTCTGTTAGCCTCACAAATGCGAGCCTTTTTGAGCAAATTTCTCATTACATTCTCACACATTTAACGCAGTATTTCATAATTTTTTTTATCACGAACATTTACCACATAATATATACATTGCTTTCCAGATATAACCACAAAAAGAATTCCGGAACAATCAAATCAGGCTACCGTGGAGGCCAATCAACATCACCATTTCTTGAAATAACTTGTTGTGGGAAGAGGCCTCGCAGTAATTCCATTGTAATCCTGGCTGTATGCGATGTGGCACCATCTTGTTGATACCACATGTTAATCAATCCCAAAGCATGCAGTTGTGGCGTTAAAAAAATTTCAATCACAGCACGATATCGCTCCCCATTGATAGTTACCGTTACGCCGTTTTCAGTTGCAAAGAAGTAAGGTTCGGTCCAATGATTCCTCCTGACCAAATTGCACACCAGACTGTCACTTTTAATGACTGATGAATAATTTGTATGGCGGCGTAAATACATGTATTTACAGCATGTGTGGTACATGCTTGGCCCTATCAGCTACAGCCCTTTTTCTTCCAAACCATTCACTACACGATAAATAGTGCGTCTTGTTGGCACGTTGTTCCTCCCAAAAATTTCACGTAACTTTCTCATCGTCATCGAATATTTTTCCATAATAATTTTGCCACGTCTGTTCTTCTGCTAAATATAAACTGTCAAGACTAATGTTTACCCAGTAAAACAAAGTGGTATACCTTCCCGACGAATACCCTGTAGTGTATATATATAATTTTGAATCATTTGTAATAACTTTATAAGTACATTTTAAACGAATTCCAATGATAGAATTTCAGAACAAACTTTACGATATAGTAAATATAAATTCCTAAAATAATGTGGGTTTATCAACGGTGATAGGATTGGGTGGGCTTAGAGGTAATGCTCTCATAAAAACATCCATAAGTAGCTATCACCAAGTACCTTGACCAAGGCCTTATAGTATTAGAGTTCAATTCATATGCTACTAAATTTATAAGAGCATTTTAATTTTTGTATTTTTTAAAAGCCATGGTCCACATATTAAAGTAAATTACTGTCTTAAAATATTGTTGGAATGGTAAACTGATATAAATGAGGAAAAGACATGAACCCCGGGATACCAACTGTTTGGCTAGCAATCTGATGACTCCCGCGGTCCTAATCCAAGTTGATGTCCCCCAACGATTCGAATTATTTTGAATCAAGCAACAGTGATATTTCATTCAAAAATATTTGTCTACGCGAATGTGTCCATTACAAAAGGAGGCACTTGTTTTTGTAAAATTTTGCATAGCATTGCAAAGCAATACAATGGAAAAAAATTATCATATAGTCGTATCAATTTGTGTGGGAGGTAACAGAAGGGGCTGGGCAATGTCAACCATTTTCATTGGCAGAACAAATTCTATAAAGCGCATGCTGTGTGGAATATTTTACTGAATAGAGCAACTGGTTGATAGATATGAAGCAATGGATGTTTGGGTTAAATTTATATTGTCAAGTTGTCTGGGAGGTGCTCATTTTCACTTCCTAACTAATATATGGAGTTGTGCAAATTTTTAAGAAATTTCATAAAGGTTTACGACTGTCAGCGTGTCTACCAAAGAGGCAGATAGACAACGCTTCATCGACTTAAAAAGTCACAAAACACATTGGCACAATGTACTGGTTATTTTAAATGCTTATTTTTGCATGTTACATGTTTGTCTTATCAAATTATGCATACCTTCATTTCTCCGAGTGTCTAAAACGTGATTTGCATAAAATCGGGCGTTTATGCGCAATATGGCAGTTAAATCGCAAAGTTGAAGTTATTAATTGAAGTCTGCGCAAATTTTCAAGTAATTCGAACATAAACTTAAAAATTTTATTGTTTTAGCCATAATATTATTTTTATGGAGACATCTAAATGGATGAGGCTAACTAATTTGCTATTGTTGGTAGAATTAGAAGATACAGAATACCTCGATTGAACGAATTTTATAAACCATTTGCCACCCCAAACATACCATTCTAAATTGAAGCTAACTATCTTAAATTAAAGTGTACAAACATTTTTTGTAGGTTGCAAAATTTTAGTAGGTTCGTATAGGCGCTTTCAAAACTGCGCTGCTTACGCAGTGGTGCATTAATTTTTTCAAATTTAACTAAGGGCCGTGGTTACTTCGTTTTTCTTAAGTTTTGCGGAGAACCATCTATCATTAGCTGTAGCATCCCACTAATTACAAGTTACAGAGAAAATTTTGAACATCGAAAAATTGGTAAATTTGTACATACTAGTGGTACCTGAAGACGTATGGCTACACCTTTTATTTCATTCTGAGATTTGTGCTTTTCGAGCTCTCACCGTATACCAAATTTGACTAAATTTAGTGTTAGTAAAACGTATTAGTTTAAGAAAATGTTGTGTAAATCGGCCATTTGTATGGAATATATCAGATGGAGAGTACTTAATCGGTCAATTATTTTCAAACCAATACAAACCAGAGCAATGGACAAACACTTAACTTTCTGCGGCACACTAATAAGAAATTATGGGGAACAAATTTAATTACGTAAAATAATTTTTTTTTGGAAGATGCTAGCCGAAATAGCTCATTGGGCGTATAGACCATCCATGGATAGGATCTTAAAACTTCTATGCTGCGTCAAAATCCATTAAGCTTGCCAGACAGACGGACATCGGTCATTAGACATAAACACTGAAAAAAACACATTTGGCCAAACGATACTTGGTATCTTAGACGCCTCCTTCAGGGTGTTTCGCCGGGTAAAAGTATAAGAACGGTCATAAATTATCATATGTGGCTGCATAAAACCACTCGCAGCTTGCACATTTTCCACATATAAGGTATTTTCCATATTCTTTTGAAAATACGAGTCATTAAAATATCATCTATCATGTTGCGAGGAACGCCGTCAAAAAAGACCAAAATATCTTTACCTTCGTACACACATACTCGTATATATAACTATTACATATCTATCATTATATACGCATGCAGTTCATATTTCGTGCATTATTCTGTTGCAGTCATCGGGATAACACCATACAGTGCTCCCTTTTGTGAATAAAGTAGCTCTGAATGAAAATTGACATTGAAAATGTTATTAAATTTGGCCGTAGTTCCAAAATTTGATTATTGCAATGGCTGTTGCTTTATTTTCAACGTTGGCATTATACACGATCCTGTATTAAAGTGCACGTCAAAGGGTTTGTAACATAATAATCAAAAAAAAAAAAATCCTGTATGATTGACGTTTTTTTACCTACGTATGATTGGAAGTGCAGTTTTTGCTTACTGCTCAGTGCTTTAAATTTGCGCGTTTGGTAAAGCATAATACATGAAAATGGAACCGGACATTTAATGCTGACTTATACGTATGTTGATATTTTCAATTAATTTTGCAATATTTCAATTTTCTAAAAAGTAAGACGACATACGACATCCGACGAACTTTTGCTTTGAAGCAATAGTACGGTGTATGAGAGAAGGACGTCCTACATCGCTAACAAAATTGAAACTTTGTAAAGTTAATAGTTCGTTCAGAAAGAGTGCTTCGAGGCTCTTAATATTGATTTTTAGAATTTGCTAATAATGCGCGCTAAATATGACCAAGTTCAGTAGAAGCGCTTAAATGATATGAAGCTAAGACCACACATGTTAAATCCGTCGTTTGTGTGGAAGATTGGCTACTTTTGCGACTTCTCTCAAATTCTACTGCCAACTCTATTGGAAGAAATCTAGTGCACTGCTCCCTATTAATTAAAAATCGCAGAGGAAATTCACAGGGTTATCCATTTAGTGGTGTCCAAATCGAAGATCTGGCACAACTGTCAGCTGTTAAATAAATGTCTTCTGAAGTGTTATTTATTTTTTAAAAAAATTGCCATTTACGAATATGGATCGTTTAAAAGCCGAAGAACTCACAAAAATAGTTAAAACTTACTACAAAAGTGGTGATTCAAACGTGATTCAATGTTACCGATTTTGGCTTCGTTGCGTGAGAAGTTTCCAGAAAGCGTAATTTCGCGTTTTGGCGACGCCAATTGGCCCCCAAGATCATGCGATTTGACGATGTTAGATTTTTTTGTGGGGCTACGTCAAAGATCGTGTATAAGCGGATAATCCCCAAATGTTAAAGCATTTGAAAACCAATATTCGTCAAGTTATCACCGAGATACCGCCCGAAATGTGCAAATAAGTGGTCGAAAACTATATCAAAAGGATCCACCGCTGGAGCCCTTCCAGAGGCGGTCATTTAAACGACTTTGTATTTCGTACATAATGGCAAAATCCAAGCATTATAATGAAATAAAATATTCATAGTAATCACAGTTTTATGTGAGTTTTATTTAACTTTACTTATGAAAGCAAAAAATTTGATAAGCCTATAAAGTTTCGGAAAATCGTCTAATAGAAGCGACCACAAGCGGCCTACAATGCTGGCCGTTCCTTTTCTTACCGTACTTGAATTGAATTGAATATTTGTATTGTGAGGTACCAGAGCCCACGGAGGTTTAACGTTAGGCTCACCGTGAAGGCCTTACCCACGGTGTGCGACACACTGAGCATATTACAATGCGATTGCCTACGCCCCCTGGGAGGGCCAAGTTAAACTTGGACTATCTAGGAAAAGGGGCTGACAATTTTGGGAGCATGCTACCGCATTTGTCAGCCCTTTATTCCAGCCAGAAGATACCAAATTTATTATGCTAATATTGAACATAATCCCCATTGCCGGAGGTGAGGCCTATCTTACTGGTGAGATACCAGTAGGAGTGGGGCAAGGCAAGCCGGCATCATTCACAAAAAAAGCTTGTGAAAAAACGATGTATGCCAAATTTGACCTGAATTCCGCCTAACCGCTTGATAGGTATTAAGCTAAGAATATTTGGGTTCAGTTAGAATAGACAGAACTAATTAATCTTCCAAATTTTTGCAATGTCTTACAAAGCAATACGATGAACAAAAATTTAGTTTACTGCGGTTAACGGATTAAGAGTTATACGAAAAAAGTTCAATTTCAAAAATCGTTCAATTTTCACAGGGGACACTAGAAGGAGTGCATCACAATTCATCATTTACAATCCCCTGCTTTGATCTGACTAAATATGTGGCTGTGCAAAATTTAAGGAGGTTTAAAATAGATTTACGGCAGTTATTCTTTCTACATTAACCATGACCAGAGAGCCATACAGACGGACATTACTCAATCGGCTTAAACAGCTATGAAACATATTCGGGTAAGCTCATCCTTCTGCATGATGAATTTTTGTCGTATTATATGATAATCCTGTATTAAATTCTGAAATTTCCACTTTTGAATTAATTAATTTGGAATTTTAAAGTAAATTAATCATTTTGAAAGGAACGCGACACAAATATTGAAAGAATAACAAAACATTTCTTAGCGAACTTTTATTAGTTGGTCTCATGATAAATGTTTTTGATATTTTTTTTAACGCACAAAAATAAAAAAGTATTTTTGATGTTTTTTTTATATATACCCTGACATAAATTTTTTTTTCTTAATTTTTTTTCGGCCTTCGAATTTTTTACCTTGTTCGACATTTTTTGTATGGCAAATTAAACTGTTGTCTATAGACTATCTTGAGGTCGACGATAGGAGTTGCCGTAGCCAGAAAATGGTAAAGGACAGGTCAGAAAAACCTTGCAAAATAAATTTCACTGGCCACTCCTTCATTTCCTTAGTTTCAGAAAAATTAAGGCTGCCATATTCTGAAGGACGTCACAGAATTCTGTAATTAACACATAGATATACAGATAACATATGTTTACTTTTATATGCTGATCAGGTGCTACTTGGATATCTGGGTTGTTGGTTGAATAGTTGAAAATTATATAAATTCAAATCGTGAACATAGAAAAATATGAATTAAATTGCGTAACATGTGTGGGAGATAACAAAAAGAGCGAGCGATTTTTTCAACATGAACAAATGCACAACAATTTAGGAAACTGGAGTTTACGAAGTAGTGACCGTAGGATACAAATTCAATTTTGGTAAGTTGGTCAACCTGTATGATAGTTACCTGAATGGGAGTGGCAATGCGCTCCATTATTACTCTCAAAACTAAGTTCATCAATTCGATTTGTCTAATGTACAGGCAGTACAAATTAGTGGATTAATGCTATACTATAGATTGCTGCGGTACCAAAATTGGTAATGACAGGAAAAAAATTTCATTTCGTTGTGCTGGTTTTTATCACTTGTTAAATCTTAAAAAACAAAATTGGTCGTTTGACCGGGTTTCATCTGACATATCTCGTACAACTGACCGATTTAATCCATTTATTCTTTGATTCCTATATTTTAACTAACAGTACCGATTTCAGTTACAAAGCATTATAAAGTTTGGTCTGCGAATTAAGAAGGACTAAATCAGCTCTCCCCTTCTTGTACGTCCCTTATAAAATTGCCGATTTTTCAATTTGAATTTTTTTTTTCTATGAAACTTCTAACAAACACTAATTTTCGTGCATTGTATTGCTTCGTTTGATAAAACCTGCAAAAATTGGTTGGACAACCGGATAATCAAAAGTTATTTCATAGACTGCAGTCAATTGTATTATCCTGTAGTGCATTTTAAAATGCATAGCCACGGTTTTCTTGATACCTCCCATACAATTTACCTAATTAAAAAAAAATAAAATTCCTCTATAATTTCTGAGCGGACTTTGTTGTAAGTTGTAAGTATACCTACTTACTAACTAAGTACAGGAAGTGATAATTCTGCTAAGTTCACTGTGCGTTAATTTACAGCTTTTATTGATTAATCTCTATCGATTTACCCCGGCGTTCGGACTTGCTGAACACTTCTGTTGCAATGCAAAACGCATATGAACCCGATGATCATATTTATAATTGCGGGTTCTAACCCCTACATTATCGCCATTCATTGTTAGAGAGAAAATGTGTGTGACTAGTCGAACAATTTACAAGTCTAGTGAATACTTCTCAAATCCGGTTGAGAGATTTTGAAGTTCTCCCTTATCCCATTCATGAGATGCAAGGGATTTTTGTTTTTGTTTTTGGGTTTGACTCTCTATTTGTAATAACTGTGGCGATAATTCCTATGCAAATGCATATTTTGTCTGTATAGAAGAAAAGTGATGCTGATTAGTATTGCCAGTTTATAATATATTTTTTGCTTTTTTGCATGTTTTTTAAGTCGCTAGGCTTTTTCTTAAGTAGCATCATGCCAAACTTATTTTAGCGTAATTTTTTGATGTTTTACCAATTTTTTCTAATTTTGGTCCGATTTTTAGCATAATTTTTAGAAAATTACAGATTTTTTGCAACAAATAAAAGTTAAAATGTGGACTTTTCGTTGGTCTCTGAAATCAATAACTTACATGATTTTCAGTCAAGTTTGATTCGGGTTTTATCATACAATATGACATAATACAATTTGTTTATAATATTATAATATTTATTTTATAATTATTATTACTTTATTTTGGCAAACTTTTTTAAAGTAGCTGCTGTTAAGCTGTATTTTTGTTTTATTTGCAAGAAAATAACAATTGTTTTGGCAAATATGAATTCGTTCGTAAAAATATTTTTCTGTTTTGGAAATCTTCTGGTTTATCACACACTTTTTAAAAGGCTTCCAAGAATTATGGCCTACATTCGGAAATCTGAAATCTGTGGAAAAGAATTCTTTAAATTCTTAATTTTAATTAAATCTAAAATTTACCATGTAAGAAAATTTAATTATTAACATGGCCTGTATGAATTTTGAAGTTATTGCATCGAAATACATATTACTCACAACAAGATTGTATAATTGAAGAGAAATATATTTTATAAAAATTTATGCCTTTAAACTTTAGCATTTTAGTAATTTTTCCTCATGTTTTTCTGTAGAAGAATAGCCCAACATGACCAAAATACTTCTGCAATCAATAAGAGCCAATTTGTTTAATTTTAGTTTTTGTTGTTGCGTTGGTGGTTATTGCTGAATATTCGGCATTAAAGCAATCTCCCTTTTGAATTCTGTATTATTCCAGAACTAATTTTTAGCATAGAATCTAGATATTATCAGAAAAGTGCATACCACAAATGTCGAGAAAATATTGTGTGAGCCATTTTAATTTAAAACATAGAAACTTCCAATCATCTGGACAATAATAGAAGACAAAACGCCCAACTTATGTGTGGAATGTAATGCAATTTAATAAAACTAAGTATATGTGGAATAAGGCTGTTTGTGGCATAGATATCAGAAAGGGCGTGGTTGCACGTCAGAGTTTTTTGTTTTCAATTTTACTATGCATTATAAAGTAACTTGTCATAATCTTTTCCATATAACTTCCGATTCTCTGACTGCAGTGTCCCAAATTGTCGTTCATTATGTTGCCTACACCTGAAAAATATATATGTATATAAACCGTAGTCACGCCCCTCCAGGTACCTTTCATGCAAAGAGATAATTTAACAAACATATCTGTCAAGTAGTTATTCTAAATTCTCTTAAATTTGGGGGACCTAGTGCTTTTGATAGACTCAGTCCCAATAACAGAAAATTAACCGATAATGCGTTTTTTCCACATATCTCTAACAAAATTAATTTATCAGAAATGAAATTTCCCCCTGTAAATTCCAATAATTGGCCATCGCATTATATTGTAGTGCTTGGTAAAATGTGAAAACCCTACCCTTTGTGTTGCCTCTTGTAATGGACGATTTATTACCATGATAAGCATAAATGAATCTTTTTACTTTATTTTTCATTTATTTATTTACTTTTTTTTTGTTTGTTTCCTGAAAATCACAATTTTTGTTAACTTTTCGCTCTTACTTTGTAATCATATGATCATATGATATTACATAGATCCAGCTGATCACCGAGATATATGAAATCTCTTATACATAGTTGGGGTCTTAGATATTTTACATATTTTACTAAGATCATGTAAAATATCTTAAACTACATGAATTACATTCCGTTTACTTTTAAAGTTGCATTAAAGTTCACAAGTATTGAGGATATTGCAGGTGAAAGAAATTTAAAAAATTCTGTCATATGATTTGTTGCACAACCTGGTTTAGTCCTCTTTGCTACATACTGGCAATGCCTGCATTATGGCAAGATTGACATTTTGGAGTCAGATGTTTCAGAATAGCTGCAACAAAACTCTTAGTGTTGTACAGCTGGCTTTAGATTGTTCCCTTTCCTCGAGAACCTTTGATGTAAACAGACTCAAAGTGCACTTATTTAAAGTGTTAAATTTCCAAATCATCCGCAATAATTTGAACCCCTGTGTTACAGTTTCTCACCTTGTTCAAGCAATTTATGTCACATCATCCGACTAATATAGTCCATTGGAGAAGGAATATAGAAGGCTAAAATTACATTAAGTGCATAAAAAGTTGCCTCCCTGAACATAGGAATATATCTATCGAGACTCTGAGACGTGATTTGTTAAAAACTTACTTTGTTTGGTCCATGCTCCATCTGGTGGCAATTTCACGAGTTTCTTAACTGATTGCTAAACTTAATTTGCGAATCAATAATAAGTTCACGACAGTCAGGCTGATACATTGATTCCCCGGCTATGATAGCAGAATTGTCGAAACTATCGGCGCCAGAAAGTGATTTCGACGAAAAATTACACTTGATCAACGATTACACTGGATGAGAAGTGATAATATGGTCAAAAAATGGAATTAACTAACGTTTCCCAATTCAAACCATAATTGAAGTTCGCAAGTACTCGTATATGTTTCTGCTGAGCCCAAACAAGATTGCATTTATCATGTTATGTCTATAACAATTCAAACAAATCAATAAAAAAAAGAAAAAACACATTCAATAGTTTAAAATCTACCTATAATGTTTATTATATTACAAAATTGTTTATGTTTCCATAAAACCTCATCTAAATTTACCTAATTAAATCTCTGCATCAAAACATAACATGCTAAATTAAACCAACCCAACATATCACAGATACATTCCATTTGTTGCAGGATGCCAAAATCATGAACACAAATGAAATGGCTGCAAGAATTTGATTATTTTTAACTACTCTTCTTTAGCAGTGAGGAAGGCCTTCAACATGAGTGGAATATGCTGGTAAGTTCGAACGAACCAAACCCAAAAATATAAGAGAGAACATGTCTGAAAGTAATCACATTTTTTCGCATTACGCACTCTTCTTTCCCACATTATCATTTGAAATCATGGTATAAGAATATAAGGTAACGCAAATGACACAACTTTGTGTGCTTTTGGTTTAGAATGTGTAGGTATATGAATGTAAGATTATACAGGGTTGCCCATATTCGACGGACCCATGTTAAAAAAAAAAATCAAAGAAAAAAATAAAAATTTGGCGATTGGCAATTTTATTCATTTAATTTGTTCCAAGTAGATTTGTTTACATCAATTTTTGAATATGATATCTCTCAAATGGCCGCCTCTGGCGTTGATGGCGTATTGTGCCCTTTTTGCAGCATTTTTCATCGTTTTCACCAACATTTCGGTCGGAATAGCGGCTATTTCTTCACGAATGTTTTCCTTGAGCTCTTCTACGGTCCTTGGCTTGTTAACGTAAACCTTTGACTTCAAATGTCCCCACAAGAAGAAGTCAGTGGGCGTCAAATCGGGCGAACGCGGTGGCCAGTCCAAATCACCACTTTTCGACATCAAACGGCCCGGAAACAAATTCTTCAGAAAATCGATTGTTATGCGACTTGTGTGCGGTGGAGCGCCGTCTTGTTGAAACCAGAACTGCCTCATACGCTTTCGACGAATAATTGGCATCACAAAATTGGTCATCATGTCGCGATAACGCTCCTGGTTGATGGTAACAGCATGGCCATTTTCGTTTTGGAAGAAAAACGGCCCAATGACCGTTTTCGCACTAACGCCGCACCAAACTGTGACTTTTTCGTCATGAAGAGGCAATTCTTGAATCTCCTGAGGATTTTCAGTGGCGTAAATACGGCAATTTTGCTTATTTACGGTCCCATTCAATGTGAAATGGGCTTCATCGGACATGATAATTTTGTTCCAAAATTGCTCGTCATCATCGGCCATTTCGATGACTCGTTGGGCCCATTCCAATCGACGAGGCTTGTCCGCAGGCAACAATCTTTGCGTCAATTGAATTTTGTACGGGAACAAATGCAAATCAACGCGAATAATCCGTTGTAAAGTGGACCGAGCCATGCCCAACTGCTGAGAACGGCGTTTTTGGGATGTTCTTAGGGACCTCTCAACACTGGCTCGTACGGCAGCGATATTCTCGGCCGATCGCCTTGGTCGACTTTTATTTGGCCTCTTCGGATTAGAAAGAGCCTCACCAGTCGAAAATTGTTCGTATAAACGCTTAATGGTGTTCTTAGAAGGCGCACTTCTCACATTTTTTAATATTTTAAAAGCACGTTGAGTTTTCACAATTGACTTCTTCTGTTGAATGTAAATTTCAACTATTTCAGAGCGCTCGCGTGGCGTGTATTGTTCCATGGTAAAAATCTGCTTGGACTGACGCTTCAAACGCGGTATGTCATTAAGCGATCTGACATCTCTGTCAAAAGTTATGGCGTTGCCAGATGGGTCCGTCGAATATGGGCAACCCTGTAGAGACAAATTATGCTGATATACATTTTTCTGAAATAAATCTAAATTATTTAAACAATATGCTTTGTGTAAAAGACACGAAGAAGCTTTTTATTAATTTTATAATTTTGTTAATTTTTGGTCGTTTTTGGTAGGCCTTGTTTTTAATATTTTCATTTAATTTTCGTATTGTAAAATACATACGGGACCTAATTAATTCAATTAATTCAAATTATTATCACTTTTTCACTTAAATTCACTGCTGTTTAACGTTCTGTATAGCCGAGTGACGTCATTCTTTGTTTACATTTCTCAAGAATAACGGACCTGCGCAATGCGTAATCTCTTTATATCATTCTTGATTTGAAATAGCGCTCTCCGAATATTCTCTTTCTGGAGTCCACATAATGTAACTGTTGTTGTGCTAATCCCAATGCTCTGTATTTATTTTCTCTGGGATTATAATCTTGGAGTGTTTTGATGATTTTGTTTTGTTTAGATGAATTAAATTTTTGCTATTTCTTGTGCGTACATTTCTGAAATATTAACCCATTAAGAGCACGTGTAAAAAAAGGAAAAAGATACATTTGTCTTAAGCGTAATGATTCCGATATTGCCATGAAAAGCATGTAAACATTTTTTTTTGAATGAACGAGGCTTTTAATATTCTATAGAAAAATTATTTCGTATTTGAATAATGTATTAAAGTTCATATTGTGTTATATTATTTTTCCGTTTTTTGCATTAGTTAAATAAATTGTTAAATTTGAATTGGTAAGAATTTTTCTGATGTTTTCTTATGTTAAAGAAATGAGAGCCTAATGTAACGAGTGAGGTCTAATGATGGGATCCTTATAAAAGACCAATTATGCCATAAGGATAATGAAAGGCGAGGGTTTTGAGGCAATATCTCTCAAGAACATCTGAGAGAGTATTTTTTATAAAGGCTAACGAAGAATGAGTTTCTAACGGTTAATACTGAGGATTTTCTTTGAACATTGTACATCTTTAAAAACATTATAATTACAAAAAGAGAGAGTCTGTAACAATAATTTTTGTAGTGAAGAAATGGCTTGGCTGGAGAAGGACACGAACCTCCTACCCGACTGTTGCTAGCATCGCAAAGGCTCCCACAGTCCCACCTCTACTCAAGTTCCAGGATACCTTAGAATTAATAGAATTAGTATCTCTTCGTGTATATTACAGTCTCACACCAATTACCTTATTTAACCCATACACATATCGCTACTATAACAAGTGCACGCTACTTCGGCATTCCACATTGTACGTAAAATTAACCCAGATATTGTACTCCTATGCAATTTATTTAGCACTGACTGGGGTGCCTCTTCACCAATTTCCGTAATTCTGGTTTAAACGGTTTTACCAAGGAGGTGCCACTTTTTTAACTCACAACCACTTGAGTTCCTAGTATTTCAATTTAGATAATGACATCCTTTTTGTTCCCTCTTAACTTTGGGTTAGCTGAAAAATGCTATTTTAGTAAATTCCGTCATTAAAGTTTAGGCGGGCCGGAAGAGGAATTTTCTCCTTAAGTTTGTTTTTTTTCAGCTTCAGATCTAGTCTGGATTATTTTTTTCTCTTTATTTCCTGTTTAAATTAAAAAAAATTCTTTGCAACCCATGAATGAGAGATAAGAGAACTTACACAATTCTATTTTTAGAATTCGAAACTTTATTTTCATCAGGTCCAATGATAGAATGCAGTTTCTGTCATTGACTGCAGGCGGCTGTGCAATTTATATCCCCTTCCTTCTTTGTTTATGTCTTAAAAGGACGAACTTAAAAATATCACTAATATTGCGCGAATTTGACAAGACTGCACTGATAGTTCCAGCTTTAGTCGTTTTTTATAAATAAAATAATAAATAGTTAAATTAAGAATTTACAAAAATTCCTCTTCACCAAGCGCATATTTTGAGAGTGGAACACAAATTCCCAATTTCATGAATTTAACTTAAGCCATCTGTCCCAGCGCAGTACACCACTTTTATGATAACTGTTTGATACCCTTGTAGAAGGATTTCATTCTATTTTTGTCGATAATACCAATTTTACTACCTTTCTTTCCTTCTCTATTCCTCAAAGGACGATCAATTTAGTGGCTTAAGCTTCAGTATTTTAATATTATTTCTGTTCCTCGCTTACTCTTATGTAGACCTAAAGATAGCATTTGCGCTGTATATTTTCTTATCACATACCTGCACCGTAAGAACAATTTTATCCCATAAAAATACAAATTCTGAAAAACCCGATTTCTGTCACACGCTTATGCTGTAAGGAGAACGGTCATTCCAAATTTTGGCAATAAACTTCAAATTGTTTGCTATGAAAAATGGTACAATTTTCTTACACTTTCGTGATTTTACCTCTTGCCGTTAAAGCTCTGAGCTGGGCATACCGGATTTGACTATTTTACCTTTCAAGCGCTAATTTAGAAAAACTTCTTATCGACTGCCCACTCTGGATGGAGAAGATGAACACCAGTTTTCATGTTCTAGTTTGTCCTAGTTGTCCCTGTTTTCATGGTACCAGCGATAGTACCAGATTTTTTCTTTTACCCATAAAAGTGTGCATTTTGAAAAATCCTCTCCTATCGTGTTTCTAATTTGAGATAACAATATGGGTAACAATTTACATGATTCCAGCTTTAACAGCTTGAGCTAGACGACATTTTCCCCATTTTAGTCTGTTTTTACCCCTAAAAGTTTACATTTTGAAAAATCCTTTCTTATTTTGTGTTCTATTTGGAAAGATAATACGAACACTAATTTTCGTGATTCTAGGTTTGCTTTGCGACGGACTAGATTTGTCTTTTTTCAGCCTCTTTTTGCCTCTAAAAGCACGAACTCAAAAACTCATTCTCACTGCATTTCTGTTCTGGAAATGGAATACGGGCTGGGTGATGCAATTAGATTTGACCCTTTTCACCCTGTTTGTACGACTAAAAGTACTTATTTTGAAAAATAGTTTCAGTCCGCGCATCTACTCTATAGTTTTAATCGGCTTGGGCGATGATCAGGCAGCCAGTCGGCAGCGCAACAATTTTTTATATATGTACATATATATATTAGGTTCGCAACTAAGTTCCGGCTGTTTTTTTTTTCTTTTATAAAATCGCGACTTTATTATGAAAACATTTTTATAAAGATTCATTGAAAGTATTGTCCATCGCTAGCTATCACGGTAAAACTATTCATCTTTTGAGGCCATCCACTCCACGAATCTCGCCATTCCTTGATGTCGTCATATGAGTGGAATTGCTGGTCAGCCAGACCAGCCAGGCCATCGAACGGAATAAGTGATAATCGGACGGCACAATATCTGGAGAATATGGCGGATGGGGTAAGGCTTTCCATTTCAGCGTTTCCAGGTAAGTTTTAACGGGCTTGGCCATATGAGGCCGAGCGATGGCATGCTGAAGAATCACGTTTTCGTGCCTTTCCGCATGTTGTGGGCGCAGAGCTTGGCTCAATCGCATTAATTGAAATCGATACCGATCACAGTGATTGTTTTGCTTGGTTTCAACAGATAGTGAAAAATAACACCGACATCGGTCGTACCAAATACAGAGCATAATCATCGCAGAGTGAATATTCGGCCAAAGTGACGACTTAGAAGCATGAACGGGCAAACCCTTCCGTTTTGCCGATGAAGAAGTTGTTCACAGGCGAAAAATCGACGCTTAACGTCCCTCGGATTCAACTCATAAGGAACCCAAGTTCCCTGCTTTTGAATCATTCCCAACGCATGCAATCGCTTGGAAATGCATTAGGGAATAACTCCTGATGAAATTCATTAAGTGGGCGCTATCTGCGTTTGTCATGGATCCCCATCAAGCAACATCGTCTATTCAGTGCCTTCGAAGGATTTTCGTCCTCCGCGCGAACGGTAGCCATCATCAAAATCACCGTCTTCAAAGCGACGGAACCAAGAAAATTTATACTTCCCGCATATAACGGTTACTTGCCACAAAATAATACATATTCACACAACCAAAAAATACCTAAGCTTGGCTCAAGACGTTTACGAAAATCGACTAGCACTTACAGCTGGCGCCATCTATAGGCAACTTAGTTGCGCACCTAATAGTTTTTTTTAATTCATTGATACAAAATTTAGTATTATTTAACAAAGATTAGTCTTTTATTATGTTTAGATCTGCCAAAATTTCTATAATTTATGAATGAGTTGTTATAACTTAAGTTGCACAAGTTATGATTTGGTTCCTCCTTTTGCATATTACCTCGCTGCATTTATCGATAAGAAGATAGCGATTTATCACGCGATTTATCCTGACGCTCCGAACCAACGCAAAAGAGCTTTGCTTGGAGTCATACATAAGTCAGTTCATCTTGCTAAAATGTTTGTATTGCTTTTTAATTAATAGGATGCAGTAATCTAAATTTTTGTGCATTACATTTGCTTTATAACTTTTTGTAGAACATGAGAAAAATCGTATACATTTTTAACTTCACAACTTTCCGAACTTTAGTCCGATTTGGCGCACAACATGCTTTCAGCAATCTTGGTTCTATGAATGAAAATGGGGGGCATTGCTCCGCCTCTACAAATCTCCAATTTATACCCAAATTTGTAGGTTCGCATCTTTTATTCAGTTGCACTAATCTAAGTCTACTCAGGTCACGTGCAGAGCCTTCAAAGTTGGATTCCTGAAGGAGATTTGTCAAACTTCCCTAATCTTAATTTTCGTCTTCAACCCAATGTTCTGCAGGAATCTTAATATTTTTGCATTTCATTCAAATTTGCCGCACATTATGCATTTCACAAACTCAAAAAAAAAGTGGATCACATTGTCCCATCTCTTTTGGCATCTCCCTTACAAATGAGCGATTTAACTTTTATATTCTTAGTTCTCTTACTTACACATTAAAAATTTACTACTTACTCATTTACCTTCTTGTACCTCCTACCTAAATTAATCGATTTGTAAAATTTACTTAAAAAACCAAACTCGTCGTAATGGCAGGAGGAAG